>JARYZH020003366.1:0-11196 GCA_030021035.2 Notholithocarpus densiflorus | reverse complement strand
GCAAGCAATATATTTGTATTTTTTAATTTCTTATTACATGATTATTTATTGTTGACATCAATATTTTATAATGGATTTAATTTGTAATGGATTTTGTTTGGTGCTTTGTTCCATGTAATCTATATTCTTTAATTAAAAGCAAAATTTGCTTTCAAACATGAAATTGGATATGAGAGAATCCATCCGTCCAAATTTCTATGTAAGTCTATCTTTACTTAACTCCTTTTTTTTTTTAAGTTCAAAAATTTGGATATTTTTTCATTAATGAACTGAGGTTTTGGCTTAATTTTGTTTTCAACCATTTCAATTATTGAATTCATTATTTTTTCATGTGTAACATTAAAATCTGTGTTTTTTTTATATAAAAAAAATAATATATGTGTTCTAAAAGGCTAAAACACAATACAATTACAAACATTACTTTAAGTTAGGGTGTTATATTTATTTATTAGTAAGCTAGAATGTTACATTAAGTTAGAGTATTATATTTTTATTTATTAATTTAGAATGTTACATATGGATACATATGCTGGTTTAGGGTTGATATAACTTATAACCATTTGAATGAAATCAACACTAAAAAAAATAATTTAAATATCAAAATAAGAAATAAAAATTAAATTTCTTTTAAGTGTACAAGTATGATTTATTTTTTAATCTTAAATTTTGAATTAATTCTTTTTTCATTTTATTTGTTATTAAATTTAATTATATTATCAAAATATTTTTTATTAAGCCGTGCATTGCACGGGCATAAAACTAGTGTAATGATAAAATTAAAGCTATTGTCCTTAAATAGGTTCTAAGGGATGCCTAATAAGTAATACCACCCCTCGTTTACACAAAATTCAAAACCTATTTCAAGGCTCATAGTCATAGATATCAATTTAGGATAGGAGACTTCCAAACCTCACCCGAGTCTAGTAATAAAATTAATTTGACGTTATTACATGGCCAATCACAGTTAAAAAATTCAATAATGTATAGGAAATGCAATTGGTCTTTTCATGTTAGCTTTAGGCTACTATTATTTCAGCTTGCAAAAGAAATTATTTTATTTATATGATTTAACTTAAAAGGTTGAAACTCAAAAAAAAAAAAAAAAAAAAAAAAAACTTAAAAGGTTGATAAAGAGTTAGTCATCATTGTTTTATATAGGATTAAAAAAATTTAATGCATTTTTTATGGTATTAAATTTAGTTAACCCTTTTGGATATAAATGAAAGGTCATGTTAACGGATGCCCTTAAGACAATTGTTCATAAACCATAACATGAAAATTTTGATTTCACTTTCATGAGAAATATAAAAAGCTATCAACAATACTTATTTATTTATTTTATTTTATTTTATTTTATTTTTGGAGAAGAGTTCACAAGGCAACCTATGCTATAAAGACTTCCTTTTGTTATTTTATTTGACACAAGCGGGGACTGTTATGGCTAAATATTGAATTTCTTTGTGTGTTTGTTATTCTTTTGATCTTTGCCTTAATTGCTAATGGAAGTAAGAAACTTAGCTCTATTTATTTTGATGCAAAATATTTTAAAGAAAACATTTTCATATTTTATCACGTTTGTTTCGCAGTAAAATAATTTATCACATATCAAATATTTTCAGTCAAAGGAAAAATCAACAAAAACTGTAAAATATTTTACACTTACAAAATTGATAAAACATTTTACAATTTCTTCTCCTCTTGACACTTGACAGCTTCTCCCCCTCTCTTTTAACTTCCTCAGTTCTTCTCCTTCTCTCCATCTCTCAACTCTCTCACTCACAAGGCCACAACCCTCTCATCTCCACCCATCTTACACCGTTTCCCACCCACTGATCGACCCGAACCACCATCATCGGCACTACCAACCTCATCATGTCTTTTCTGCAGAAATCCTTCTTCTCTTCTCTCTTGCACCGCCTTGGGTCCGACGATGGTCTTAAGTTTTTGGTGGCTACCCGATCTTGCCTCCGCTGGGGTTAGATTTTCAGATTATGTTATTTGTTTCTTGGGTTTTTGATCTGAGTTCGTGGAGGTTTTTCTTGGTCGATGGTGGTTGTCTTTTGGCTAGTTTTTCCGATCTAGTTTTTTTTTTTTTTTTTGGTTATCCCAATCTGGATTTTTGGTTGATGGTGGTTGTCAATTGGGTCGTCAGTGGTGGTTTGGTGGTTGGTGGCTGTTTTTTCTTCCGATGTGGAGTTTTGGGGGGTGGGTGGTGGTGGTCTGTGCACCTTTTTTTTTTTGCTGAAGGGTTATGCTGTGCACCACTTTTCAAATTTTGCTAAAAATAACAAGTCAAATTCATGGTAATTTAGATATGTCCAAGGACCGACTCAGAAAAATGTCCAATAAACAATACAAAGTATGGTTTTGACATACACCAAAACGGTTCTTTTAACCTCAAAAACCGGCATATATGAAAAACTCAGTAAATCGTGCGAACCACGGTTGAACCATCCGAGTTTAAAAACCGTGGACGGTTATCACGGTTTCGCAAGTTCAGTTGATTCAGAGTTTTTTTTTTTTTTTTTTTTTGGTACTTACTAGCTCAGCCATTGTTGAAGCTTCAACCTCAGACCTTGAGATCGCACCAACATTTCTTCTTATTCTTCTTTTCAGTCTCGCTCTCCCCTTCTCTCACTGCATTTTTGTCAACTGCTGTTTCTGCATTTTCTCTTTCTCTGCGTTGTTTTTGTTTGTTGTTTCTACATTTTCCTCTTATCCTGCGTTTTTCCTATGCACTTTAGAGTCTTCTAGTCTACTTTGAAGATGATTGACACCTTGCTTTCTGTCACACACTAAATACATGCTGCCAACCACTCTTTTTAAAATTTTATTTGTTAGGTTCTAAAGACTTAGAATTAATGTATTTAGAATTCTAATTTATATTGTTGGCAAACCATGATCAAAACAGGTTGTTTAGTCTTGTTTAGACTTGCTCAAAGTTATGTCTTTTATGTAAAGTTGGATTTAAGTGGATGCAGAAGTTACTATGCATTTTGGCCTGGCTCGACCGATCGAAGCTTAGGCTCGATTAATCGAATTTCGGGTCTGATGCGTTTTTCTGCATAATTCCAACTCAGCCCTACCTTATTAAAACGTTTTAGGGTTTTATGTTTTGCCCTAGGTATATAAGGCAAACCCTAGCGACATTTTAGTTGTTGCTCATATTGTTGTTTTTTGTAAATCTCTTGTGAGATCTAGAAGAGCTTTCCTTTACACAAAGTTTAGGGTTTTCAAGGAGGAGATGTTATCTACACCTTGATGATCAACTCAGTTGCTGCCATTGAAGCCTAAAGAAAAACAAGCGTGGGTGCTTGTATCTGGTGGTGAATCCAAGAAAGAAGGAGTCCGTGGATTCAGAGCTAGCACGTGGTCGTGTCAGTAAGTTCTACTGGTGGGTAGCAATAAGAAGTCGAGCGTGGGGGCTTGTAAGTCTTATTGTATGAACTTCGATTCTTTCAAGATAGTGGATTCAGGTTTACCTTGAGGATAGCTAGGTTAAATCCTCCCTAGGTTTTTACCGGTTTGGTTTTCTGGGTGATCATATCATTGTCTTATTTATATTTTCGTTGCCTTACATGATATGATTGTTTGATTGTGATAACCTGGACTTGGAATTTGGATTAAGTAACAACTTGGCTAATTAACTAAGTTAATCCAAGTGTGTTTTAAGGGGTCTAAAAACCATCAAGTGGTATCAGAGCAGGTAGCTCTTTTGTTTTAGATCTTTTGATCTCTGAGCTGATCCTTGACCCCTGTTGTCATGGAACACGGACACTCTCTTGTTATTCCTCCTCACTTTGATGGGAATAATTATGCTTATTGGAAAGTAAGGATGAAAGCATTCCTGAAATCAATTGATGAAAGAGTATGGAACTCCGTTGAGTACGAATGGGAGAAGCCCACTACTCCTGTTAGTGAGTGGCAAACTTCTCAAAAAGAAGCAGCTGCGTTCAATAGCAAAGCTATGAATGCTATCTTTAACGCTGTTTCTATGGAGGAATTTAAGAGAATCTCTAATGTTGAGGTTGCTCATACTACTTGGAATATCCTCCAGACTGTGCATGAAGGCACAAAGGCTATCAAAATCAACAAATTGCAGCAGTTAACTTCTAAATTTGAAAGCATTAGGATGTCTAATGATGAATCTTTTGATGAATTCTATGCTAAACTTATTGATATTGTTAATTCTGCATATAACTTGGGTGAAATCTATGATCAACCTAAGATTGTTAGGAAGATTCTTAGATCTTTGACTAAAGATTTTAGACCTAAAGTGACTGCCATCACTAAGAGCAAGGATGTGGACTCCATCCCTATTGATGAACTTGTAGGATCTCTTCAATCTTATGAGTTGGACCTACCTAAGACTAGCAAATCCAAATCAATGGCTCTTAAGTCTGTTGATGAAGTTGAGGTTGGTGGATTTGATGATGAGTTCTCTGCTACAAAAATTTCTTACCTTGCCAAGAACTTTAGAAACTTTCTTAGGAATAGTAACAGAAGGGCAAGAGATACGAACACTGCTGAACCTAGAAACTTTAGGAAGAATGATCCCACTAAGGTTAACAACACTGAAAAACCTAGAGAAAAAGTAGGTAAATCTTCTAATAATTCTATGGGTTCCCAATGTTTTGGATGTCAAGGGTATGGTCACATGAAATCTGAATGTCCTACTTACTTGAAGTCTAAGGGTAAGGCTATGGCTGTAACCCTTAGTGATAGTGAAGTTTCTGATGATGAGTCTGGTTGTGACGAGGATGGAAACTTCATTGCTTTCACTGCTACTGCTGTAGTCAATGAAAGTGTATCTGCTGAAGAGAACCCTTCTGATGGGGAACTCTCTGAGGATGCAGATCTTCAAGAGGCCTACAATAAACTTTTTGCTGCAAAGGATGCTATGAATGTTGAACTTGGCCTAAAGAAAATTGAATCTCTTAAGCTTGATAAGAAGAATTTTCTTGTAAAACTGTTTGATGATAATGAACGTCTGAACAATGTGAAAACGGAGAATATGCTTTTGCTTGATAAAGTTAAGAACTTGGAACTTGATTTATCTGTTGCTAGATCTGCTAATTCTAAACTTGATCATATGCTGAGTGTTCAAAAGTCTCCTTCTGACAAATCTGGATTAGGTTTTGTTGAAAGCATCAATGTGTCTGCACCTAACTCCACTATCTTTGTTCCTTCATCTTCTTCTGAACCCCCTGTGAGTAAGGTTGTGAGTGAGGTTGTCAAACCCTTAGAAGTTACACCTCCTAGGAAGATTAGGGTTGATCTTAAAGAGTCCAAACCTAAGAAGACTACTCTTTCTAAGGACAAGACACATGATAAGCTTGCCTGGGTTTGTCACTTTTGTGGAAAGTCTGGACACATTCGTCCAAACTGTTATAAGCTGCAAGCTGCTAAGAGAGCAAACAAACCAACAGTACCTGTGCCTCAAGCACAAGATCCTATGGTACTCATTGGTGAATTGGTTAAGGCTCTAAACCTTTATTCCAATCCTAGAGTTGGAAATCACTCTAATGTGAACATGAACTCCAATGCTCATGGTGCATCTAAAAGATTTTGGATGCAAAAGACTCGAACAAATTGAGTCTTTCTGACATGGTCCTTGTGCTTCATTGCTCTACCCTTTGTGACCATTGTTCTTTGGTTTTGTGTTTTTCTTTTTGTTTCTAGGATTTGCATTGCATAACATTCATGCATTTCATTCTAGGTGTTTTTTTTATATAAAATAATAATAAAAATAAATAAAAAAAAGGAGGAAGGAAAAGGAAGCAAATTGTGTTTTGCACTATTCTCTTGGTTTTTGAAAACAAGGTTGGTCAATTTATTTTCACATAACATGTCTTTTGTACTTTGTTTAGGTTTGATGAGCTTATTTATTGCACTTTACTAGTTTGAGCTTTGTAATGCATGTTGTGTGGGAAAGATGTTTATGTTTTGATCACTTTGTCTTGATCTTGAAGTCACATGTCTTTGACTGTCGGACTTGAACCTTTTGAGAAAGGCATAAATAACCATCTCACCATTATTCACTAGCCAATCATGAATACCTTAGTGCATATCATAAGATTTTGTGCTCGAGAAAGTGTGGCACATGCACAAAAAGAAAACAAGGTGTAGCCTCGGTTTAAATGCTAAAATTGGTGTGTACATTATCCCGGCTATTTTAATAAGTTTCTGAATAATTAAAATTGGTGTGTACAATATGAGGCAAAATCAAGAAACTTACATGATTGCAAGCTTATGATCTAGGAGATGTGGGAGTTATATGATGTTACTCTTTAGGTGATAGTCTCTTTCAACTTCTATGTGATGAATTTTGTAGACTTTGTGTTTGATTTCTATACATATATCACCTCACATGTATCTCAAGCTTTTGCTAGTTGCACACACTACACAAGTCACTCTTTGCTAAACTTTGTACATGTTATTGTGTGTGTTTTTGGTTTGACCAATCAAGTTTGAAAATACCTTGCGTTTTATGCAAAACAAAATTGTTGCTTGAGAATTTAAAGGGAGAATGTTTGAAAATCTTTATTTTGGGAAAACTTGGGTTAAAACTAGTGTTTCGAAACACTTTGCATCTCATACTCATGCATTTTATTCATATTTTTCAATGCTTGGAGGAGTTTATGCACAAAACTGATCTGTTCTTCAAAACTGTGTTTTTTCCAGAATTTCGATCGATCGAGGCTGTAATTCGATCAATCGAAATTGCGATTAAAAATTTAAGTGAGCCTCTATCTGTTTCGATTGATCCAATCTGTTTTTCGATCAATCGAAATTGGTTTAAAATTTTTTGATTTGTCTCTGTCTGTTTCGATCAATCGAAACTGTTTTTTTGATCAATCGAAACTCGTGAATCAGGTTTTTAAAAATCAAATCTTGACTTTTTCTAATCACCTTTTTCAAAAGTTTTCAAACTTTTCTCTCTCTTTCCGACTTGGCAAGGCTCCACAGAAATTTTTTGTTGTTTTCCTCAAAATTTCTTGCAAGGTTTCTCTCTCTATAAGCCCATATGTCCATATTACCCTCTCTTTTTCATTTATTTTCAGTTTTACATGCATTTTTTCATGCATTGAAGGGTTATTTTCGGACTTAGCATATTTTGGGGTTTTTGATGATTCAAACCGTAGTTTGTGAAATTGATCATTGGGTTTTTGTTCTAGGATGTTATAAACATGATCCCTGTGGTTTAATTTGATCAATTTTGTGTTTTTTGAGAATTTGAAAAATCTAGGCTTGAAATTAACCCGAATTGGGGATTTTGTTCTAAATAGGTTTAATTGATGAAATTGGCTTGTTGTATTGATATAATTGATCATCTTTATCTGTTTTCTCTCATGTGTGATGATCAATTCGTCAATCTCTTACAACTTGTTCAAGTGTTTTTTTTTTTCAATTTTGGGGTTTTTGTTAGAAACTCTATGCTCAAGTCAATTTTGTGAATTTGAACTTAGTTTCACTGCATTAGTGCATGCATCATGACATATAACTGTTCATGCATCATATAGTTTTTGTTCTATTTGTGCTAACTTGCAGTTTGCCTTTGGTTTTTCTCTTGTTCTCCATTTGGCTGTGTGTTCTTGGTCCTTATTCTAGCACCATGCCTAGGAAGACTAGAGCCCATAGGACCCCCTCCACTTCCTCTGTGTCTCCCTCTAGGAGTGTGTTATTTAGGAATGACAAAAGCAGAGAGGCCTTTGAGAAACTGAACTGTAAGCATAAGATTTAGGCTGAGCGTTCTGTGGTTTTAGATGAGGTTGATCCGACCATTAGGGCAAACCTTGAGTCTAGAGGCTGGTTGTCCCTGTTAGAGATAGATCATCCACCCCCGACCGCCCTGATTAGAGAATTCTACTCGAATCTCTCTTGCCACGTCTATGATTCCAACACCCTTGTTATGAGTTGGATACGAGGTGTTGAGTTCACCATTACCCCTAGGATAGTGGCTGAAGCTCTTAGGATTTCAGTCGTTAGGGAGCCTGTCTATCCCTATGAGGAGTCTCCACCCTTAGATGACGTTATGTCATACATCATTAGGTCTTCTATCCAGTGGGGTTTTGATCCTCGGATCACTTCTGCTGAGCTCACTGAGACTACCTATCTTTTCTTTAGGATAGCGTGTCATTCTTTGTGGCCTATTTCTCATCTCCACACCATCCCTTTTGAGCGATGTACATTTTTGTACGCTCTTGTTACTGATGCTCCTATCAGTTTTCCTCATCTGTTTCTTCGTTCTTTGAACGAAATTCATAGGAGTTCTGCTGTAGCTCATGCTCTTATCCATCCTATTTTCATTCATAGGATTTTGTTGTTTCTTGGTCTAGCTGATTTCCCTGCTGGTGAGCCCGTTCATGCTATTGCTCCTATAGGTGCCACTTTTCTTAGGCAGAGGGCTGCTCACTTGAGAGTTGGCTCTACGCGTCCTAGAGGTGAGTCATTTGGTGTTGTCCCCCCTCCTCCCTCTACCATAGGTGTTGATACTGCTGAGGCGTCTGGTGGTGCTGCTACTGATGCTGATGTTCCTCCACCGACTACTTCGGATGATTCCGACATTCGACGTACGTTGGATCATGTCTTGACCGTTCAGGCGGCTCATGGACAGATTTTGGTGGACATGCTCGATGAGATTCGTGCCTTGCGCACAGAGTTGGCATAGTTTCAACGATCCTCACCGCCACCTCCTTTTGATGATGGACTTTGATTGCCCTTTGGCATTCCATCACAAAAAGGGGGAGTACTTTTGGATTTGAGCTCTTGAAGAGTTTTTGTTTTCAGGGGGAGTGTTTGTTTTTATTTTGGAGCTTGTGGAGCTATTAGATTGTATCTAGGTGCTTCATTTTGTATTTACCTTTTTAGCTCTTGATGTATTTTTGTTGAGCTATTCATGATAGGGGGGTTACATTTTTTTGTTTCATATGTTTCTTGTTTCATTTCTTATTGACTTATATTCATGATGCTATTCATTGATATTTGTCTTTATTTTGTGTTTTGTGAAATCAAGAATTTATTTTGTTTACTGTTTTTCTGTCACACATGCATTTATGCATTTTGTTTAGTGTTTCAGGAAATATACAGGTTGATTCAATTGAGCTGCTGTCTACACTTGCAACTGATCGATAGTAGTTAGGATTGAATTTGTTGTATTGAGCATTTTTTTTGTAAAGGGCTTTTCTTTGTAAACTTTGAGCTTTAAGTTGTATTTTGTCACGGATTGCCAAAGAGAGAGTTTGTTAGGTTCTAAAGACTTAGAATTAATGTATTTAGAATTCTAATTTGTATTGTTGGCAAACCATGATCAAAACAGGTTGTTTAGTCTTGTTTAGACTTGCTCAAAGTTATGTCTTTTATGTAAAGTTGGATTTAAGTGGATGCAGAAGTTACTGTGCATTCCGGCCTGGCTCGATCGATCGAAGCTTAGGCTCGATCAATCGAATTTCGGGTCTGATGCGTTTTTCTGCATAATTCCAACTCAGCCCTAACTCATTAAAACGTTTTAGGATTTTATGTTTTGCCCTAGGTATATAAGGCAAACCCTAGCCACGTTTTAGTTGTTGCTCATATTGCTGTTTTGTGTAAATCTCTTGTGAGATCTAGAGGAGCTTTCCTTTACACAAAGCTTAGGGTTTTCAAGGAGGAGATGTTATCTACACCTTGATGATCAACTCAGTTGCTACCATTGAAGCCTAAAGAAAAACAAGCGTGGGTGCTTGTATCTGGTGGTGAATCCAAGAAAGAAGGAGTCCGTGGATTCGGAGCTTGCACGTGGTCGTGTCAGTAAGTTCTACTGGTGGGTAGCAATAAGAAGTCGAGCGTGGGGGCTTGTAAGTCTTATTGTATGAATTTCGATTCTTTCAAGATAGTGGATTCAGGTTTACCTTGAGGATAGCTAGATTAAATCCTCCTCAGGTTTTTACCGGTTTGGTTTCCTGGGTGATCATATCACTGTCTTATTTATATTTCCGCTGCCTTACTTGATATGATTGTTTGATTATGATAACCTAGACTTGGAATTTGGACTAAGTAACAACTTGGCTAATTAACTAGGTTAATCCAATTATGTTTTAAGGGGTCTAAAAACCATCATTATTGAGTTTAATCAATTTTTTAATGGCTTGTCCGATCATTCTTCTAGCTGTTGTTTATTTTTTATTTTTAAATTTTTTTAAAAGTTTTATTTTTAAAATTTAACTAAATGCATGCCGTCTTGTGTCATTTACTCCTTTTAAAAATTTTTTGGGCTTTGTTCTTTATTTATTCAATTTTTTAATGCTTTGTACGGTCACTCTTCTAGCTTTTATTTATTTTTTATCTTTAAAATTTTCATAAATGGTTGAATATTCAAATGGGCTTTAGCATAAAACAATTTACTGGGTAGTCAAATGGGCTTCAGCATGGCTTAAGATAATTTAGACATAAGCTCTCATAAAAAGATTAAAAGAGTAAAATATTGAGCTTTAACAAAAAATGATTTAGGTTTGCTTAAAATTTAATATGTCTTATTTGCCTTATGAAAGTTGTGATATAAAAAAGACATTTGAAAAATAGATCTTTATATTTATTTGGACTATTTTAGTTCATTTTTCTACTTTTATTAATTTAATATATTTATTTATATTTTAAATAATTATTAAATTAATTATGACATCATCACGGTTCGACTTCGATCCAACCTAAAAAATCTTAACCCTCTCCCTCTTACGGTTCATTGAACAGTTCGGATTTCAAAATCATGATACAAACAATAAAATACATTGTTAGATTATCAGTTTCTTCTTCTTTTTTTTCATAAAGAAAATGCCAATAAACAAAACATCATAATACAACACAAACAACATACTGTGCACTAGTTTGTTTTTTGTTAAAGGTTCGTGCATTAGTTGAGTTTTGAGAAGTATGAAAAAAAATTTCATTTTATGGTGAAACATATAATTGAAAAATGATTTCCATCGTATTATTATGTTGTCAAACACGGTAAAATGAAAATGTTTTACTAAAAATATTTTACATTTGCAAATATTTTATTTCGAAACAAACGGAGCGTTAAATTTTGTTTTTAGAAGAATAGAAGAAATTGTTGTTGTTATACACTCATACCCATATTAATTTATCCATTCAATATAACCCTTAAGTAATTCTCAATATATATATATATATATATATATATATATATATATATATATA
>JARYZH020003365.1:0-11197 GCA_030021035.2 Notholithocarpus densiflorus | reverse complement strand
TAAACCCTTCTTTTTCCTTTCTCACCTAAAATTGAAACGAAAATGTCTATCACGCTCACGAAAGTTTGTATTAATTGAATAAAGTTGTTTCCTGTTTACCGTACATTATTATTAGGTTTTTATTTTTATTTTTTTATTATATAAATTTTATGGGAACATTATTATATTTTATTACTATACTTTCCAAAAAGTATTAGAGTATTATTACTTAGCAGGGTATGATGGGTCACAACATGCACCCAAATGAAATCTCTCCTTTTTTCGATTGGTTCATACTAAAATATTGATTTGTGGGTTCACATCATTCAACATTCAATTTTAAATCTAATCCTTAAATTGATGAATATATCTTCAAATTAATCTTGTGCAGCTTGGAAGTGTGGTATTTCATGGCTTTGATTCTCTTTGCTGGATATTTGAAAAATGCAGAGGTTTCAGTGGATGCCTTGTCCATATGGTAAGTTTCCTTTTCTCTCTCCACCGTACCATCCTCCAAATCACCTCAATCTTATAAAATTATTCAATACATTCATTACACATTTCTCTAATAATATAGAGGTGGATTCCACACATAAAACTTATAATTTTTTTTATGAATGACATAAATCCTATATTTATGTAAGAGAGATGTAATATATTGGATGTACATGACCTTCGTGGAAGCTAGACATGCCATAACAACCACCACGGTAGGGGAAAAAAGTTTTTTTTTTTTTTTTTTAATTTTTTTATAGGAAATTAAAAATTTTATTAATTAAGAAATAGAAATAATTTCATAGATAAAAGTTTGTTCAAGAAAATAAAGATTTTCCTCTCTTCAATCCGTAATAGAAAAATCATCAATATCAAAAGCATGTTTTGTTAACAAATGTGTAACAAAAAAGTTGGTGTCTATATATATATATATGTATATCGTTCTTGAGGTGTCCATACCATATGGTATCCACATTTATAGCCGGTAGCCACCATATTGGACCAAGAACCCAAAAAAAAAAAAAAAAAAAAAATAAAATAGTAATAATAATAATAATCATTTTGGTAAACATAATAATAATAATCTAAAAAGATAAGTTTCTAAACTGCGATATGGACCACGAGTGAGCCTCTAAATTCTAGTACGTCAACCTCGTGGCATTTTCAGTGACATAAATTAGATTAGGATGATTCCTTTTCCTCACTTTTCCTGAGCAAAGTGAGGAAAAGATGACTGTCACATGTTATACAGTTGGATCTGTCTATGAGTTGTGCTAAACATGAATGTGTTTTTCTTAATTCCTCCCCCCCCCCCCCTCTAAAAGAATAAGAATCGCATGCTTAGGTGGTAGGACTGACCATAATAATAATAGCTAGCAGTTTTTCTTAATACCACTGGTAGCACTGACCATAATAGTAGCTAGCTAGAATTATCTACATTGCCTTTACAATGGAAAAAAAAAAGTCACATAAGTAAGTAGAGCATTCACATAAGAAGTGCTAAAATAACTAAAATATTATGTTAACACCCAAAACACTACTGTTTGGTACTAAATTTTAAACAACAGTTTTCAGTATTTAAACACTGAAACATGTATTTCCACAACACTTAAACAACGATACTAGAAATTTCTAACTAAACGGACCATAAAAAATTCACTACATCAAAGGTGTTATATCTATAATTTATTAACACTTAATTACAGTAAACGGTTAGAGATAGTAGTTTACTGTATGGTAAACACACACACACACACAACAACTTATTTAATGAAAGTTATAGAAAAAGACTTGAGTGGTAAAAAAAAAGAATATTGTCAAGTGAGATGTTAAAATAAATAAAATAGTCTTATAAGTTGTTAAAAATTAAATTTTTAGCACATTTGATATTGAATGCTCTACTGTTATACTACCATGATGCAAATAGATATTCAGTATTGGAAATTCAAAAAGATCTTAAAGTACTGGTAGCAATTTTGTCTTACGCTCTTAGAATGGTTTTGCACTGTTTGATTGGCAACTTTCTTAAAATTCAAAGGCTATCACTTTCCCACTGTCTTGCCGTGCACAAATAATTTGTCTGTAGGACTAAGTCTCTGTTTAGAATTCCCTATGTTTCCCGTTGATTGTGGGTGTTGCATTCAAAATGTCTCGAATAAGCTAAAACTTACGAAGAATTTTCGGTTTTGAAAATCAATTGGCTAGTTGCGATTCATGTACTGATTATGAAATTGTTTATGCAAGATAACTTATTAATCAGGGGAACTTACTAGCAATTTGTTCAATCTATTTTCCTCCTCATGAGTATAATGTCATTATATTAATTATTCTCTTAATAATGATAAATCTCATTATTAAATATACGATAAGATCCACCATACATATGAGATGAGAAATGTACTACTATTTTACATATTTCGTGGAATTGCTCCTATTTTCTGTTGCAAATACAATTGAACAATGAAGGAAATGGAATAAGTCACTCTTCCTTGGAGTCCAAAGGATCCCCAATTGTGCAATAATATATTGGGTAATTCTCATCTTTCATGCATGTAAGACCAAACACTAGGGCTTCACATGGATGCAGAGTAATGTTGCATATACCTGTTATAAAGTCTGATAAAACTTTATTTGTATTTGGAATAAAGATTGCTTCAAGCAGAGAAGAAGTTAATTGTTATGAATTTTTTGTTTTCATCTTAAGAGCCAAAATTCATATAAAATTCCATCCTCCATCACTTCTCATATATATCTTCATTTCATTAGTCCTGGCAATATTATTTGTAGGAGTTTGCTAACAAATGTTCTATTTAAGAAAGACTTTTAGAAACTTTTTATGAGAAATGAAAAAAACCAACTGATTTTATTGACAACTTTTATATTTTTTATAAATGTGGTATCAAAATTTTTTTAAAATGGTTTACTAACAAATATTCTAATAATACTTGTTAACCAAACCCTTATTTGTATGAATTGAATATTTTATGAAGACCATAGCAATCTGAGACCACACTCCCTCCTCACACAGGAGTGCATAAATTCTCGTGCAACGCATGGATCTAAAGCTAATTACCAATGTGCTTTGGATATAATTCATTTTTGATTGACCATTTCCTATTTTCTTGCCATGCCAATGATGTCGCAGCATGAACATATTGGGCTGGACAATTATGGTAGCTCTTGGGATGAATGCAGCTATAAGGTTAGTGACAGAAACACACCTCCACCAAGCTATTTTTCTATTTCTTGTAAGTTTCAAAAAGACTGAAAAATTAAAAACCGAAATATTTTGCAGTGTGAGAGTGTCAAATGAATTGGGAGCAGCTCATCCAAGAACAGCCAAATTTTCATTAGTGGTAGCCGTGGTAACCTCATTTTTGATCGGTGTTGTCCTCTCAGCTATTCTAATTGCGACACGAAACGAGTACCCATCCTTATTTTCGTCTGATACAAGTGTTGAAACGCTTGTTAAGGAGCTTACACCGATATTGGCTCTTTGCATTGTCATTAACAATATTCAACCTGTTCTCTCTGGTTAGATTTTTCTTTCCCTTATGAGTGTTTTTACTAACTTGAGTTAATTCTAGTAAAAAAATTTCGATCTTTTGTATTTATTCCACACCCTCTTTAGTCTTTATATCGTACTAGTGTGTAACCTCATGCATATACACAATTATAAATTATACATAGTATTAGCTTACATTTTTTTTTAAACTATACATTTATAAAAGGGTAAGACTTAGGTACAGTACTTAGATGCTGTTTCTTAGGTTCCCCTCTTAAGATTCAGCCACGTGGATTTTTTTTCTCATGGGATGGAAGTGTATTTGTTAGTTAAGTAGGCACATGGCTAAATCTTAAGAGGGGAACCTAAGGAACAACACCTAAGGTACTATACCTAAGTTTAGTCCTTTATAAAATACTAGTTTTTAACCCACGCAATGCGCGGGATCATTTTATGGTGGTAAAATAGGGAAGGGGGTGGATGGTTAGTTGTTCAAATAATGATGTTAATGTGTAGGTGTGTGTTCTTCTAAAAGACAGACATAACTTAGTTGCTCATACAATGCAAGAATTGTTCATAAGAAGACGAAATATAATTTAAAACATATATTAAAAGTTAAATGTTATAGAACGAAGAAGAAAAAAAAAAAAAAAACTCATTTATAACCATCAAACAATATTATTTTAAACAGAAACATTGTTATAAAAAGGACATTTTTAACTATGGACAAAACTTATGTATAGTACTTTAGGTATTATTTCTTAGGTTCCCTTCTTAAAATTCTGTCATATGGCTACTTAACTTAAAAAATACACTTCCATCAATGAGAAAAAAGCCATATCGCAGAATTTTAACAGTAATTAATCCAAAATACTAAGAACACAATCTGGTTACTAACACAATCGATATGCATAGTATTCTCTCATTGTAACACACTCATATATTTAGCTCCATCTAGAGCTTTGGTGTGTGATTCCTAATTGACCAAGCCATTTGTTAAATCTAACGATTTTCTAATATAATTTAGGATGCAAATTTTTAAGTCAATTACCGATTTGTTGCTACCCTATCTTTGTAGCTCAAAGATAAATGTCTACTCATAAAAAATAATTAGTATCTAAGAAAGTAAATATATTCAAATAATTTAAGATAAATATTTGAAGTGAATATTTTATATTAAAAGTTTTAGTTAAATAAATTTAATTAAATAAGTATGTAGCTAACGTATTAGAAATTAAAAATTTTAAAATAGTACTCAAAATGTCAAAACCAAAATCAGAATTTAAAACCAATTTATCATCATGGGTTTAATATTTTTTAAATCTTAAGATTTCTCTCTCTCTATCTCTTTTATAATTTAAAAATATAAATATAAAAAAAGGAAAAGGTTGCAATGTTTTGTTGCTAAGTGAATTAATCATAAATTCCAGAATTTAGTTGCAAATCTGCCAAATTCATGACACATTAGTGTCTAGATTGGCATGGCAATCAAATTGGTTCATTTTGCAAACTTTAAAGATTACTATTACTTATGAAACACTACTAATTAATACCACGTTTATGTCCCTTCTTCAACCTGGATTTTCGTCCAAAATATGGAGTTTGGACCATTCATTCAACACACTATTAATTTAATCTTTTGAACCTATGTGGAAACTACAAAGTTGAAGTGCAGGTAGAAGCATGTGAAA
Organism: Notholithocarpus densiflorus; assembly: GCA_030021035.2. Classification (NCBI taxonomy): domain Eukaryota; kingdom Viridiplantae; phylum Streptophyta; class Magnoliopsida; order Fagales; family Fagaceae; genus Notholithocarpus; species Notholithocarpus densiflorus. The sequence continues at coordinate 6,028 of JARYZH020003365.1, read as the reverse complement.
GCAATCAGTTGGACTGTCCAACTGATTGCTTTCACATGTTACAAACATGGGGAAAATAGCACTAAGTTGAAAATTCCATATGATCATTGACAGACAGATTTTAAAATGGTCTTTAACCATGATTAGATGTCCATATATTATTGGTGCAGTAGAATTTTTAGCAAATTAAAAGAAGAATCTATAAATCAATCAAATCTTTGATACCCCTTTGCAGCTTCAGCTTTGTGGTCATGCCACATTGGCTACTGCACACACAATCTACACTAACAGATAATACATTAGCTATGCTCCTATTAAATTACAGTAGCTAGCATCACTGCTATTCTTGCATCAGCTTGGATCACAGCTCCTGTGTTGCACCAGCTTCATGAGGTAACACTCAAAGCTATACCAATCAGCAAAAGTGATAGTACATATCCTATGTGTGGTAAGTACTAAGTGGCATGCCACGGTGAAAACTTCTGCAGAAACAGTCAAGATTTCAGTTTACTTGCCAAGTCAAAAAGGAAAAAACCGCTTCCTTAATGAATAAAGATTTCAGTTTACTTGCCAAGTACAAATAGAGGCATCTTCGAATAACAACATGGTACTTTGGTTACCAATTGAGACTTGACCTCAATGGCTTGTATTTCACCTTCCTCATTCTTGAGTCAGCCTCAAATATCCTAGCATTACTTCAACGCAAAACATGATATACAACAAACCCCATACTATCTACTTCAATAGTTTTTATTTATTTATTTATTTATTTTATTTTGCTAAGATAGTTCAATAGAATTAGAATATAGCATTAAATTAAAATTTATTCTAGATTTTCCACTTTCTCAATTTCATAATGTCGCCCTTTATTTTAACTCAATAAGAAACTTTGGAAGTGTACTATCTTACATAGAATTGGCCCTTATATACAGTAATATCATTATACTCAAAACCGTTATCATCTACAACGGCTAAACTCCTAGCCCCAGATTTTGCAAAGCCTAATTTTCTGGCACCAAAGATAACAAAAATGGCAGAGTCATTTACATTAGTTCAAGGCGAATTAGGAAACATAACTACATTATTGGCAGACCTACATTCAATCTAAGCTTATGGTTTGGAACATTAAAAAATCTTATCAGATTAATATGGAATTAAAAAGAGTAGAAGTCAAATGGATAAAAATGATAGTTAGGCTGTCCTAACTTGTCAGCTTTATCCAGCAATGTTTCTTGAGAACACCTGGTGAATGTTATAAATCTGCCTAAACAAAGGTAATTCAAACAATAAATACATAACGGATAGAATCTTGACAGAGAACTGCAGCAAATCTGAATTTAAACGAAATGACAGGATAAGAAAGTTTGTTAAAATTACTAAACTTTCAGATTTTAGACAATTTAAAACAAAAACATATGTTTATTGGAGATTTAATATGTGACCCCTTCTTTTGATTCAAAATGTTGTATTGCTAAAGCACATCCCTAAGATTCCATTACTCATCAATAGAAAATTAGCCCACTACCTTCTTTTTATCTCTTCATTGGGTTGCGAAGTAAAATTTTCAATAAAAACTCAAGAACTAACACCAAAGAGTGGATGCACGCACATATGAAAAATTATGTAAACATGAAACACTTTATGAATCATATACTTATTCAAAGCAGCCCAAAACACCAAAACCTACAAACATTGAAAAAAATAAAATGCTAAGAAATCAACCATTATTGAACGACAAACATGTTTTTTTCTACACATATTCAAGGGCTAAACCCCATGATGCCACCCCCAAAAAAACTGGATTATGATAAATCAAGAAGGCAGTAAATAATCAAAGAATATAATAATTCCAATTTGGAAAAGATTATAATGTTAGTAAAGCAGGAAAAACAAAGATTATAATCTGAGGCCAAAACATTTAAAGAGAGAAAATAAACATCCGGATTTTAATTCAAATTCAAATAACAAAAAGTAGCGGTGAGGATGTGAAATAAGTAGAAGGGAGAATTGGCTGAAGATCATTGAAACAGGAATACAATAAATGAACAAAATGTAATACGAAGTATGAGATAAGTAAAAATAAAATCAGCATTCAAGCAAACTATATTAAACTGTAAAATGGTTTTATCTTTCAATTATCTTGTCAATGTTCCTTTTAAATGAAGAGGTCGGTCTGTTCTAAAGACCAAAACCAACAAACACCAAAAAAGAATAAATGCTATAAAGACCACAAACCAAATATAAAACCTGGTTTGAAACTAAAATTAATGATTACATAATCATCACTAATAGAAATTTAAATCCTTCAAAACCAACACCAGATAGATCAAAACCAAACAGAGCCAAATCAAAACCAAACAGATCAACGGAGAAAATTTAATTCAAATTATGAGATAAATAGAGGGAAAATCAGGCTATCCAAACCTCTTAGTTTGATGCAGCAACTCTTCTTGCAAAATACCCGTGTTGTACCCAGAGCCGGCTGAGTGCTAGAGCAAGAAATGCGGTCGCCTAAGGCCCCAATTAAAAAAAGGCCCCCAAATTTTAATTAATAAGGTTATTTATAATCAATAAATAAAATAATTTTTTTACTAGATGAAAAAAAAATAAAAAAGAGAGAAAAATGCAACGTCCACAATATTTTTCACAACACTTTTACAACTAATGTTAAGTAGTAGGTTGTTATTGATGGCAAAAAAATAATTATAGTGATATTTTCAAATAGAAAACAAAAAGTAACATAAAACCTAGGATTTGTTGTAAAAAATATTGTGAATGTTGCACTTCAATAATAATAATAATAATAATAATAATAATAATAATAATAATAATAAGAGTTGAGTTAGCAAACTTTTATTAGTTCTCATCTAAGTCTACCACTAACACCGCTTTTTTACTTACCAGTATCAATCTACCACATCAACAAGTATGAAAAATTTTGTCAAACTTTTTCTGCCTATAAAATTTCTAAAAAAAAGAAAAAATTCTACGTAGTTCATATTAATTAGTAGTAATTTTGCATCTAATACAAGATAATTAATTTTTGCCTTAGGCCCCCAAATGCATCAAGCAGCCCCTGGTTGTACCTGGTAAAGAACTCAGTATTCAACAAAATGACAGGGTAAGAAGTTTTTTAAAATCACAGCAAAGAAAGATGAAAGAGAGACTACAAAAGAAGTGGAAACAAACATTGTAAAATGGTTTGAGTTGCAAAAATATGAAAGATTGTTTTAGTTTTTAACAATCTGTTGGCTATTTCTCAGATGATGATGGCTAAGGATTTGGCTTCCATTAACCAAGGATATATAAAATAAATACTTAAAGCAAGATTAACATCAAACAGTAACACTTTTTGGGACAAACTTTATCTAAAAAGTTTGTTTTCATCTTATGCATAAAGATTTTAAACAATCCAAGGTGAAATTTTACTTTTAACTATAATAAATCAAAGGATAAGTCCCTAATGTTACCCAAATAAAAAACCAAACCAAAGCATCCAAAGAAAGAGTATCAACCAATGTATTTTTTAAAAAGGGTAAAAGAAGAACCCTAGACAATCAAGTAGGGGGAAAATTTTTAATATAGATATATTGAAGAAGACAAATTGTAATTCATACCATGATAAATCTAAATGATTTAGTTATTTATGAACAATGAATATGAACAATAAATTTCAAGGATGAAGTCCAGAAGATATCAGCATGGTGGAAGAAATGAATTATGAAACAAATGTGAGGCAATTGGTAGTATTACATACCATGTACATTTTTTTTTCTTGGATATGCAATTGGCTGAGAGGCTCTTTAATACCACCCCCACAGCCCCACTACCAAATACACATCTATATCCTGGTATCCACGGACCCTAACTTTGATAATAATCCATGTAAAATTTGATTTTTTTTTTCTATTTATCTGATCTTTATTTGTATTAAATTAAAATTTTATTTTGGATTAAATTGATATGTATAATTATTATGTCCCAATTAATTTATTCCCTTTTTTTTTCCAGTGGCCAAATAGATGGTCACAGAATGTTAACATGCAAATCAAATTCGAAAAAGAAGTCGGTCTGATTTATAGATGGCCTCTCATGATTTTAGGGTTCTGCATTCTTGTCCATGCCGTAAGAATCAATATTCACAACAAAACATCTAAAGAAATCTAAAGAAAGAGAATGAACATTAGAATTTCAATTCAAGTTCGAACACAGAGAATTGATGCGTACCTTTCATCGGAGTAGCGCCGATCTCTATCTCCGTATCTCAATACCTCTAGGACGTTTGATCGTATTTAACTTTGAATCCCTGAACAAAAAATAGACTTTTTTACAAAAACTAAGCCAATCGTAACAGAGAACAACAAAATCCTAAACCAAAATTAGTATATATAGATATATATTCAAAGAATTTTCAAATGGCGATTATAACAAAACCCTAGAATCACGCGCACGCGTATTCAAAGTCAAAGCTTTAACTCGCAAAACAGATCTAGAATATTTCGCAAATTCACGGAAATAGGGGAAACTTATCCCGAAATCACAGGAAAGTTTCAAAGCCGAATCAAAACAACAAAAACACATAGAGAGAAAGAGAGGGAGAGAGAGAAGAACGTACTTGAAAAACTCAAAAGCGGATGGCAATGGCCGGCTATACGAATCTCCAGTGTGGCGCAAGGTTTTTTTTTTTCTCCTTCTCTTTCTCTATATCGCAGTGTCACTAGGGTTTTTTTAGATGCAACGTTTTTTTTTTTTTTTTGACCGGTTTTTTTTTTTTAATATATACACAGCCACTGTCAAACGGTGTTAGCCTTGTAAAACAATATAATGTATCGTTTTTTAAAGTTATACGTGTTTGAATTTTGGATAGGCACTTTTCTTATTTGTCACCACCTTTTTAATTGTAGGAATCTACTTTTTCTCAGTTTCTGCTATTATATATATATATATATATATATTTATAGATGTAATGGTTTCTCATTATGTGACCCATATATATACTCCATATATATAATTGATTTTAGACTCTTCGGTTTTTACATCCAATAATTCACTTGCCACAAAAAATAAAAATTTAGATAGACACGTTGGCGAAAAATTGAAATTCAATTTAGTATCTAATTGGATTTGGACTTTTCAATTTTTAGACTCAATAATTCACTTAGCACAAAATTAAAAATTAAATGGGACACGTGGCGCAAAATTGAGAATTCAGTTAAAATCTAATTAAATTTTCTCTAAATTTTGGCTATTATATATATATATATATATATTTCTTCATAAAATACAATTCAGTTACTCAAAAAAAAAAAACATATTCTTGAGGGATAAGGAAATATAGAATTTAATAATTGGATGAATAATTTTTTTTACAGGAGTGGCCATTGGAGCAGGATGGCAAGCAGTTGTTGCTTATGTGAACATTGCCTGTTACTACCTTTTTGGTATCCCTTTGGGTCTCATATTGGGTTACAAGCTTGATTGGGGTGTCAGGGTAAGTCTTGCTCTACTTCCTATTTTTGTTTGTTTCATTTCTATTATCTAGTGAAAATAAGCTTCTTCTCTTCCCATTATTGCCTAACTCCTAGGAGATAAATGTTTAAAGTTTAATAATTATGAGACAAAATTATGAAAAGAGAAAACAATCACAAACGTGTAATTCTCAAGAGGATCTTATTGCATCAGATAAGCCATGTTAGTCACCATGTAAATGACCTTCTTGTCACTTTTTTTAATGTGAAACATGAACTTTTGTGTCATTCTCAATTTTGCAGGGGATTTGGTACGGCATGATGACAGGAACAATTGTACAAACTTGTGTCCTTTTCTTTATAGTTTATAGGACCAACTGGAACAAAGAGGTAAACTTTTCTTCACATTTATTCTATGTATATGTGGCTTCTAATGAAATTCTTTTTACACATAAAATAAAAAAATAAAAAAACGAAAACGAAAAACAGTTGTCTTCAATCTTTCTAACTGGAATGATAATCTTAAATCGGTAAAACCTATTACACATGCCATTTTGCGCATACGTCTATACACAAGTGAA
>JARYZH020003364.1:0-11203 GCA_030021035.2 Notholithocarpus densiflorus | reverse complement strand
TTTAGTGCAAAATGTGAGTATGTAGTTGTGCGTGTAAGAGTCATTTTATGCATATCATTGTCTTATTGAGGATAGCTAGGTCAAATCCTCCCCAGGTTTTTACCGGTTTGGTTTCGTGAGTGATCATATCATTGTCTTATTTATCTTTTCGCTACTTTGTATGATATGATTGTTTGATTGTGATAATCTAGACTTGGAATTTGGACTAAGTAATAACTTGGCTAATTAACTAGGTTAATTCAATTGTGTTTTAAGGGGTCTAAAAACCATCAGTTAGCCACTTAACAGAGCAACGGCATGTTCGCATCGGGAAACCAGAATTAATTTCCATCCTCTTTTGCTCCCCTTGGAGATCTTCTCAAAACCCTCATGTTCCTTTCAAACTTGAACGGTTTCAATTCTTCCCCCTCACCTCCGGTTCAAGGGTTTACTCAAAGGAAAGGTTCTTCCAAGGTGTGGAAGGAAAATGGCTCCAAGTGATTCTATCACTTTTTCTCTCTCTCTTCTTGTTTTTGTGTTTGCATTACTTGTGTGTTTTGCTTTACTGTTTTGAGTCAGTCTAGTTTTATGCTTTGCTTTGTTTAACATGTTTTTGTTTGTTTTCAGTTTTTTTATTTTTTATTTTGTTTTTCATATAAAAAAAATTTTGAAAAATAAAAAAAATACAAAAACAGTGTGTTTGTTTACTTTGGTACTTGTGTACCTTAGATGGCCATTGAAACAAAATTTTCTAAACTTTGTATCTTTTGTAACTTAGATGAGCATTTCTATGCATAACTAAGTAAGTGAGCTTTGTGGCTCGTGTGTGTGATGAGTAAGATTAAGTAATCTCTTGTACTTAACACTCGTATCACTCTTTTTGACGGGAAGAACTAGAAAATCTTAAGAGAAAGACATAAATAACCATCTCACAATTGTTGCCCGCTAATCATGAAATGACATCTGTATGTTTCAGCATAGCAAAAGTGTAATATCAAAATGCTTAACATAATTGGGTATTTCTTTTCTCTCTTTTATATGTCCATGCATGATTTTCTTAAAAAGAAAATATGCAAAGAAAATAAAAGCAAAAAGAATAAAAATGTTTTATATATGATTGCAAGCGTGTATTCTAGGAGATGTGGGAGTTATAGGATGTACCTCAAAGGTGATAGTCCCCATCAAACAGTTATGATTGTGTGTGAGTTAAAGTGATTTACTCATATCTCAAATCATCATAACATGTAGATGCTTATGCAATCTTGCGATGTTTTTCACACACAACACGCAATATTCTTTGCTACTCTCGATACATGTGCAGGTACAATGTGATTTGGCCATCACAAGGTTTACATGTGTTAATGTATGCTCACTAAACTGTTTTGACTTATTTTTGAAATATAAAATTGGTTAGACTTGTTTAGTGTGTGTGTGTGTTTTTGGGATCTATGTGCTTAACATGTTTCTTGCTAAGAGATGTTTTTAAGAGGTCAAAATGTTGTTTGGATCCTTGGTTGAGTTGCATGTTTGATTGCATTCATGTTTGTGTTTTTCTCTTCTTGAAAAAATGTTTTTAAGCTTTCTCGACAGCTCCTCAACACCTCTCGATACCTAACTTATCTGTCGAGCACTTCAGTTGCTTTTTATCGCAATCTCGACACCTTTCGATAGCTAGGTGGATCGATCGAGAAACTTTCTGTCCCCTCGATAGCTCCTCGACAGCTACCTCGATCCATCGAGCTTGTTTTTGCTGTGGACACCTTCTCGATAGTTGCATCTGTTGAAACTTTTAAAGCTCGACACCTCTAGACACCTGCTATCTGTCGAGAATTATTGAACCTCTACATATTCGTTCAGCGCGATCCGTGCTTCACTTTCCTCGATCTCTCTCGATCTGTCTGTGTCCTTTCACCTCCCAAACCTCTCTCTCTCACTCCAAACCTCTTCCTTAAGGATTTTTTGACCCTAATCAAGTTTTTCTTTGCTTGGTAACTGTCTAAATCCCTCATTTTCATGCATTTCATGCTTTTTAACCTAAGTTTTTGCAATTTTTGAAAAATTTGGGGTTTTTCAAAATCAAAGAGGTTTTTGCAAAATTTTTAGGATGGGTTTTGTGTTTTTGATCTTAACACTTCATGCATTGCATCTCATGTGCATTATAACTATATTTTCATGCATTTAGATGTGTGTTACATATGTTATCTGATTGTGTGCTGGTAAGACTGGATTGGGCTGAGCCCATAATGCAATTTCCTTTGTATGTCACATGTTCATGAATTCCCACACATACGTACTCTCTATTCAATATATCTTGATATAATTGAATTGCTTGGGACTTTTCTAATTGTCTTCTCTCTCTCTCTCTCTCTCTCTCTCTCTCTCCATTTACGTTAGTCTGCTTCTATGGCACCCAAACATAAATCTGCTCTGTCCCAGAATTCTCTTCGTTTTGGGGCATCTTCTTCTGCTGACACTACCCCTTTCTCTGTCCGGTTTTGTGATGAGAAGGCCAAATCAGACTTCTTTGAGAACTTCTCTAGACGAGGCGTTCATTCGGAACGCCAAGTCATTTTGTTGGACTTCTCTGACACTGACCTACCCACTGTCATCTACAGTCGGGGTTGGGAGTCACTGCGTGACGTCCCGATCACATGTCCATCTGTGCTGATCTAGGAGTTCTACTCCAACATGCATGGATTTGATCTTTCAGTACCTCTCTTCATTACTCGTGTTCGAGGTACGCGCATTGTTGTCACACCAGATATTGTATTCGAGGTGCTCTATGTCCCGAGGGTAGAGCATCCTAACTACCCCGATTGTGATCATCTTAAGACTGTGCCTAAAGACGAGCTTATTTCTTCTTTTTGTGAGCGTCCATCTGATTGGGGTGATCGTCAGTTCACCTCCTGTACGGCCTTTGCTAAAGGCCTTCGGTTTTTGAACATGGTCATGACGTTTGTTTTGCATCCCCTATCTCACTATAACTCTATCACAGAGCCCCGTGTTCGGTTTTTGCTTTCTTTATTAGAGCATCTCACTATAGATTTTCCCTTTCATTTCATTCTTTCTATCATAGATGTCTATAGGGATTCGGCGATCCGTGATAAGCTCATCTTCCCTTCGGCTATCACGCGGATTTTACGCCATTTTTCTGTTCCCTTTCCCATGTCCGACCCCTTCCACGTCATGAGTGCTATAGATGCCGCTACCGTAAACGGAGCGAGGCGCAGTTTCGTTCGAGGCGGTCCGGTACGGCAGCTCTTCCCACTCCTTCAGCTCCATCCACCTCCGCTCCCTCTACTTCTGCGGGAGGTGTGACCCTTGATGCGATCATGGCGCAACTTCAGCACATAGATGCTCGCCTTGATACACTCTCTACTGAGTTGTATCAGGTGAACACCCGTGTCAGCCGTATTGCTAGACGGCAGGCTCGCCTTGGTGGCTTTGTGGAGTCTCCCTCTTCTTTTCCTGAGGCATCCGAGGCATCCGAGGACGATGATGGTTCCGACGACGATAATGATGATGAGGATGGAGATGCTAGCTCTTCCAGCACTGACTAGATGTCTACTTGACATTCTTACCCTTTGTCACTCGTGACAAAAAGGGGGAGTAGTTTTGGTTATGAGAGTAGTCATACTTAGGGGGAGGGTTAGTATAGGAGATTTTTGTTAGGGGGAGAGTGCACATTGATGGATGTAGTGAGGATTTGATGTATCTTTTTCTTTTCTTTCTATTTGAGATAAATTTTTTTGTACATGGGTCTTGTGACCATTATTGACATACATTGTACTTATATTCCTTATATAGTGATATATGTTTTTTCTTTTCATCTATCTTACATGTGTTGTTTCTTTTCTTTCTTTATATACATGTTTCTTATTACTTGTATGCAATCTATTATTTCTGTTTCACACAAAGATGCATTGATGAGTTTTGTTTAAAGTGTTTCAGAAATACAGGTTGTCAAAGTCTTTCTTGCCATAGACTCTCTTCTTGCAAAGTTTTTCAAGAGTTTGTGTTAGGATAGATTTTATTGTATTCAACAAGTGAATATGAGTTGAGTGATTTATGACTTCTCTCAAATCTCATTTGTTTGTCGTGGTTTTGTCACGGATTACTAAAGGGGGAAATTGTTAGGACATATGTGATTAACTTGTTAGGAACATATGTCACTATTTTATATAATTGGCTAATCCTTTGACAAAACGCACTTTACTTGTATTTGGGTAGATCTAAGATGTGTTTAATACTTTAAGAAACCTTGTTTCAAGTTCAAGTGTTAAAACCATGCAAGTCTGTCCAAGATTCAAGTGTGAAAAGTACTGTTCATTAAAGCTCGACAGCTAGCATCTATCGAGCATTGAAGAGCTGTTGAAACCCGTGGCTCGACAGTAGCTCGACAGATAGGGTATCTGTCGAGGTTTATGAAATTTAGTTTTTCAAGCTGATTTTCATCCATTCCGTGAATGTATGTTTGGGTTTTTTTTTCTCACAATCCTAGATATATAAAAAGATTATTTTAAGGGCCGTTAAAGGAGACACAAGTTGCACAAGTGTTGAGCAAAGTTATTGTAAAGTTGAATATAATCAACCATTCTGTTAGCTTTATTCCGTGCCAATTTGCTTGTAATTCAGCACTTAGAAACCCTGTATTTAGGTGGGAATCATGCAAGGGTAGTGTGTGAGAGAGTGTGAAGAAATGCTCAAGATTGTGCTGTGAAGTAGGGACTCGCGACTAGATCTCGCGGCTTGCAAGGCCAAGTCGCCAGCCAGCTCTGTTTTGAAAAACTGACTCTTCGCATTCCATTCTCACACCAGTATAAATACACCTTATACCCACGAAATGTAGAGAGCTTCCAGAGAGAATTTTGAGAGAGAAACCCTAGAAAAAAAAATAAGATTGACTCATCCACAATTTTCATCTTTGTTTCTCTAAATTCCTCTACTCTCACCCGCTCCATTATTACATCCTTGAGAGGTACATTAGCCAAAACCTTTTCTCACCATACCCATATCTGTGAGAAGACTGTTTGGTGCTTGGGAAGCAGTTAGGAAGGGACCAATTAATATTGGTTGATACTATGGGCTATAGCGGAATCCGGTAAGCTAAAGAAGACAAAGGTTCACGTAACCTCGTTGGAGCAAGAAACTTGGAGGGTTTAGGTATACTGGGTAGATTAGGCTTGGAGGGTCCTCTACTATTCATGTATTCCAACTTCATTATTTAGTGGATTATTGACCGCTTGGAGGGCAGCAGAGATGTTTTACGCCGAGGACTTCGGTTTCCTCTTCGATAACACATTGCTGTGTTGTCTTTGTGTTTGCATCTCTCTTCCTTAATCTTTGTCATTTAATTTCTACCGTGGTTGTGATTTTATTTGGCTTAGATTGTTCTATCAATTCTGTTTTAGCTATTTATCATATTCCGCACATATATTGTTTGATAATTAGCTTGCATTGGTAATTTGTAATTTGGGGGTCTAAACGTTCAAAGTGTTTTACACACTATTTAAACATTCAGTTTTGTTCAAGCAAATTGTGACCGGAGACAGAATTTGCCCTAATTCATCTTTCTTGTGAAGAAGCTGCTGTGTTTGTGCACCGTAGGGTTTTGTAACCAAGGAGCTTCTCGATCTTCATCGTGTGATGAACTGAAGAACTTTGCAGCCAACAACCTTCTCTAGTTGGTGATTGAAGTCGCGTACTGGGATCCATGCAATTGGTTAGTCACGTACTAGGAGCCGTGCATCAAAAGGAGAGATTGTCACTACAGAACAAGTCCAATTGGGTATTGGGGTAAGGGTTCAACTGTAGGATGGTATAAGGTACTGGGATTCCTTTACTTGTAACCGCTTGTTGTGATAATAGTGGATTCTCGGGAGTAGTGACCTTAAAATCACTCGGTGGGGTTTTTGCCATGTAGGTTTTCTCCATTCGTAAACAAATCACCGTGTCAAGTTATTTTCCGCTGCATACTTAGTTTAATTGGTGATTTGTTTGTGCTACCACGCGTTTGCATGATAATTTGATTAATCAATAAACTTGGCTAATTATTTAATTAATTCATCACAAGGGGTCAATACATTTTTGGCCTATCAGTATCAGAGCCAGAGATTCCTGTACAAAATTCAACAATGGCAGCCATAAACTCAACAGCTGCATCATCTTCTTACACAGGTGCAAGCTCATCAACATTTGCTAATTCTTCAATGAATGTGATGAATCAACCACTTCTTCTTCTTTTGAATATGTCAAACATAATGACAGTCAAGTTGGACAATACCAACTATATTGTGTGGAAACATCAAATTTCAATGATCCTAGAAACTTATTCTCTGTATGAATTGCTTGAAGAACCACAATTGGTTCCAAAGAAATTTCTTAAGGATCTTAGTGGAGCTTACACTGCAATTATGAATCCAAAATAGACACTCTAGAGGTCTAAGGAGAAGGTTTTACTAACCTTCATCAACTCCATTCTCTCACCATCAATTTTGTCTCTCACTGTTGGATGTACTTCTACATTGGAGGTTTGGAAGGTTCTGGAGAACAGGTTTTCTTCAATCTCTAGGTCTCATGTGATGAACCTAAAGGGAGAGCTTCATAATCTGAGGAAAATCAAAGTTGTGAGGGATAAGCTACTAGCAGTTGGAGTAATTTTAGATGATGAGGAATTGCTCCATATAACACTCAAGGGTTTGCCAAAGGACTTAATGCTTTCGGGTCAGCAATAGGACCAGAAGCACACCATTAAGCTTTGATGAATTGTCAACTATGCTCAATGGTGAAGAGGAATTCTTAAATGAAGGATTAGATGCTAAAGATTCAATCTTTGCAATGACTGCTACTACTACTCCAAAGCCAGGTGGTAATTTCAATCAGAATAATAAAGGGATAGGCAGAGGAAGTTATAATAATAGAGGTGGAAGAGGAGGCAGAAGTGCAGGTAATCACTCACCTCACTATAATCCCTTCACTCCCTTCCAATCATATCAGTCAAGTTCAAGCTCATCTGCTCCAAGATCAGACAGGCCTATATGCCAAATCTGTAACAAACTTGGTCATACAGCTATAGACTGTTATCATAGGATGGATTATGCCTATCAAGGCAAGCATCCACCAACCAAACTTGCTGCTATGGCCACAGCATCCAATGCTTGCCTTGCACAGGAGCAGCCTTGGCTTGCAGACAGTGCAGCCACTGATCATGTGACTGATAACCTCAATCAACTCAGCTTTCCTCAGCCATATGGAGGTCAGGATCACCTTACAGTGGGAAATGGGCAGAATTTACCAATTACTCACATAGGTAATTCCCTTATTCCTTCATCTTCTTCCACTCTTCAATTGCATAATGTCCTTAGAGTTCCATTAATTTCTTCCAACCTTGCTTCTGTCCATAAAATCTGTCAAGATAACAATTGTTGGTGTTATTTTGATAAAAACATTCTGTCCATTCAGGCATTGGCCACAGGGAAGGTCCTATACCAAGACAAGAATAAAGATGGAGTTTACCCCATCTATCCTTATAGAGCTTCACAGCTTCACTTGTCTTCCAAAGTCTGTAATCATGTTTCCAAAGTTTGTAACAATGTGTCTAGGTCTGTTGGTTTTAACAAGATACTGTGGCACATGAGACTTGGTCATCCACATGATCAAGTTCTCAGATCTGTGTTTCCTAATGATAAGTATGTCATGAATAAGTGTACAAATCTGATTCAAACTTGTACTCATTGTTTGTATGGAAAAATGCACAATTTACCTTTTCTTAAATCTCAATTTATTGCATCATCTCCTTTTGAATTTGTGCATTCTGATGTATGGGGTCTTGCTCTTATCACATCTATAAATGGTTTTTGTTATTATGTTATCTTTGTTGATCATTTTACAAGGTTTACTTGGTTATACCTTCTTAAATCCAAATTTGTAGTGTTTTTCAAGTTTATTTTGTTCAAGGCCTTGGTTGAAACACAGTTCTCTTTCAAAATAAAAACCCTCAGATCTGATGGAGGTGGGGAGTATACTTCTACTGCCTTTAAGTCATATTTGTCCCAACATGGCATTATCCATCAGATTTCTTGTCCATATACACCCCAACAAAATGGCATTGTTGAAAGGAAACACAGGCACCTCATTGAAACCACAATCACCCTTCTGTCTCAAACTTCTATGTCCACTTCCTTTTGGTCCTATGCTCTTCTTACTACAATTTTCTTGATCAACTTGCTTCCCACTTCTGTTCTTAATTTTGTTTCTCCTTGGTCTAAGTTATATTCTGCTTCCCCAGACCTATCCCAACTCAAGGTTTTTGGTTGTGCCTGCTATCCTCATCTTAGACCTTATTCTAGTCATAAGCTTGATCACAGAACCAAGGAATGTATCTTCTTAGGTTACTCCACTAGTTCTAAAGGGTATTTGTGTCTTGATCCTTCTCACCACATATATACCTCTAGGCACGTTCTGTTTAATGAAGCCAAGTTTCCTTCATCCACACCTATATCTTCTGTCAGTCAGTCTTCTTCCCCAGTTTCTGATCTTTCCAATGCTATATGGTTGTCCAATCCCCTCTATCTTCATGCTTCTAATCAACCTTCACTATTAGGACCATATAATTCTTATGCCACTCCTTCACCACATGCTCCTATTACTTCTAATGCTACTGATGTTCTCCTTTCCCACTCTTCTGCTCCTATAGTCACACCACAATTTGAACCTAACCTGCCACACACTTTCACCTCTACTTCTTCATCCACTGAACCAACTTTGTCCATACCTATGTCCTCCACTTCTCCTATTCAATCTTCTATACCCTTTTTACCTACTACTCCCACTGTTCCTGTCCGACATCCAATGTAGACAAGATCCAAGAGTGGCATTGTTAAACCCAATCCTAAGCTCTGTTTTAAGGCTATGTTGGATTACACACACATTGAACCATCTACTTACAAGATTGCTTCCAAGTATCCAGTGTGGTGTAAGGCTATGGATGCAGAATTTCAAGCCTTGCAGAGACAACAAACCTGGTCCTTGGTTCCTGCTCCATCTCATGCTAATCTAGTTGGCTGTAAATGGGTGTTTAAGATCAAACTTCACAGTGATGGTACTATTGCCCGTTATAAGGCCAGACTTGTTGCAAAAGGATTTCACCAACAAGCTGGAATTGATTACTCAGAAACCTTCAGTCCAGTGGTCAAGCCAACTACTGTCAGATTAGTCCTTGCCATTGCTGTCAGTTGTAATTGGCCCTTAAAACAACTAGATGTGTCAAATGCTTTTCTTCATGGCCATCTTAAGGAGGAATTCTACATGCAACAACCTCAAGGATATGTTGATGCAGCTCACCTTACCTATGTTTGCAAGTTGCATAAATCCCTCTATGGTCTCAAACAAGCACCAAGGGCTTGGTTTGAGAGGGTCACTTTTCACTTGATTCATCTTGGATTTCAGGCTTCTTTTGCTGACAGTTCCTTGTTCATTTTTTAGTCCAAGAGCACTATCATCTATCTACTTCTTTATGTAGATGACATTATTCTCACAGGGAACAATTCCAAGCATGTTTCTTCTCTTGTTACTGCTCTCAGTTTTGTGTTTGAACTTAAGGATCTTGGGGATCTCAACTATTTCTTAGGTGTCCAGATTTCTAGAACTCCATTTGGCCTTACTCTTACACAGTCTAAGTATGCTTTAGATGTACTTCATTGTTGGGACTCTTCAGTATTTGACTTTCACACGCCCAGACCTTGCCTTTAGTGTGCATCAACTGTGTCAGTTCATGGGCAATCCTACCACTGTTCACCTTGAAGCTGCTAAGAGAGTTCTCAGATATCTTCGTGGAACCCTTTATCATGGCATCTCCTTCTCCCCTGGTCTTTTAACTCTCACAGCTTTCTCAGACACAGACTGGGCTGGAGATCATGTTGACTGTCGTTCTACCCCAGGTCTTCTTGTATTTCTTGGTCCTTCTCCCATTTCTTGGTCATCAAAGAAACAGACCACTGTTGCTCGTTCATCCACTGAGGCAGAGTATTGTGCCTTGGCCACTACTGCTGCAGAGGTGTCTTGGCTACGTATTCTTTTCAAGGAATTGAGGATTTTTCTTTCACATGTCCCTATCCTTTGGTGTGACAATGCTTCAGCTATTGCTCTCTCCGCCAACCCTGTGTTCCATTCTTGTACAAAACACATAGAAGTAGACTACCACCATGTTCGTGAGAAGGTGTTGCGTCGTGATTTGTGTGTGCGCTTTGTTTCTGGCAAGGACAACCTTGTTGATATTTTCTCCAAGCCATTGCCTTCTCCCTCGTTTCTTCTTCAACGACGCAAACTTCTGTTGGATACCTCCCCCAAAAGTTTGAGGGGGGATGTTAATGATAGTGATCGTGGTGGTTCTACTTCAGAGAAGTTAAAGCAAATTGCAAATGGTTGATTTGTACTCAGTCCTGGCTTAATTGCACAGTAGGCGCGAGGTTGAAGATGACTGCATTTGGGGATGACTGTTGGTTTTGAATTTAGGTGCAACGCACCATTTCACTAATAACAGATGAGCAACGCACCGTTTCACTAAAGCAGGAACGCACCATTTTATGTATTTGGTATTTAAGCTTCAGAAGGTAGAACGACGTCGTCTAGAGTTGAGCTGTATTCATTCAGTTAGGGAGTTAGTTATCTTTCCTAATTTCACGGAATTGATCCGTATAGTTTGGATTAATTCTGTTATTCAGTTTCTTAGGCAAATTGTGATATATATATGCTTATACTCTTAGTTCTCTCATTAAGTAAGAAAATCAATCTTTTCTCTCAATGGAATCAATTTCCCTCTCTCTCTCTCTCTCTCTCTCTCTCTCTCTGTGTTACTCTTTTCTTTTCCCTCAAATTTTCTCTTCACACAAACAGGTCTTAACCTTGGTTCAAGCACGTTTGAACACTGAGATTGTACTACACAATCCTTTAAGAATTCTTCACAAATCACAATTCTGAAGTTCATAATGGAAAGTTAAGAAGTATGGACACAGACTAATATGGATACTGCGACATGATAATTCTTGAAAAATTATAATACAACATAGTGGGATATGTGACTACTAATTAACTAATATCTTTAGGTATATTTAATTTATTTGTAGGCATATTCTATGTTAATTTTCAAAATAAACAACTGTCAAATTATATCTAATATTAAAGGAATATATTTTAGATAAAAAATATTTTTATCTCCAACACAATG
>JARYZH020003363.1:0-11203 GCA_030021035.2 Notholithocarpus densiflorus | reverse complement strand
TGAAACTTAGAGAACTTAATTGAATGAAAGTAAAGTTAAAGGACTGACATGAATTTTAATCAAAGTTAGAGGGTGCAATTTGCATTTTAGCCTTAGGGTTGTTTGGTTGGAGGGGTGGAAAAGTGGGAGGATAGAAAAGATTTTAATTTTTCTTCTTTTTGTTTGGTTGGGAGTGGAAAAGTAGAGGGAAGGAAAAAGTGAGTTTAACAAAAAAGTGACAAACAACCAAAAAAAAAATAAAAATCACCCAAATTTATTAAAAAAATAAAAATCATGTCCTCAAAAAAAAAAAAAAAAAAATCTCGTCTAGTTAAATAAATAAATAAAAGAAGAAAAACAAAACAACTATCATACCCACAGCCCTAGGAAATCAAAAGAAATGAAGAAGAAGAAGAAGAAGAGGCAACATTACTGCCCAGAAGAAAAAAAAAAAAAAAAAAAGTGGCGATTGGACGAAGCCCATGTGCCAGTGCACATGGGCATTTTTGTCAATCAAGAAAAAATGTATCCCCACCTAGTGTTCTCCCCATTTTGGGGAAAAAAAATTGGTGGGGGGCCCGGGGAGAAAAAATGCATCCCCACCTAGTTTTTTCCCCATTTTGGGGAGAAAACACCCGGGCCCCACCAATTTTTTTCTCTTCCTTCCCTCCAACCAAACACCCACAAAAAATGTTTTCTTTCATATTTTCTCTCATTTTTTTTTTCATCCACTTTAAAATCCACCCAACCAAACATACCCTTATTGGTGTTTTTTTTGGCAGAAATACTAATTTCGTCCCTACATTTTCACTTCATTTCCATTTTGATCCCTACTTTTTAATTTTACCGCATTTAGTTCCTAAAATCAAAACGCGATCTCATTTTTGTCCCTACCGTCATCTCACTAACGGAAATAATCTACGTGGCAAACGGAGTGCACCGTTGGCACAATAAATGCTGACGTTAGCATTAAAATAATAATAAAATATTTAATTTAGCATTTTAAAAATGCCACGTCATCTTTTAAAAATAAAAAATTAATTTATGAATTTTAACAAAATGAAAAAAAAAAAAAAAAAAAAAAAAAAAAAAAAGAGGAAAAAACAGAATCGTTTGATCTTAATCAATTATTTATTAATCAGATTGAAGAACACAAAAATAAGTAAAGAAGAAAAAAAAACGGTACCTAAATTCTAAAACACACATAAGAGACAACTTGCAATATCAAACTCAAACACACACGATTAGCCAAAACCTAGAAATACCATAGATTGGTTACAAAATTTTTATAAAAAAAAATCTAAAGTGAGATGAGAGAAAAAACCCAGATTGAGTAGGAAAATAAAAACTAGATCGGTATTTTGAACAACAAACTTTGCAACCGAAACGACATTTTTCTTCCCACTCTCCATCCCTCTAGCTAAACACTAAGCACCCAAAATTTTCAAAACCCAAAGAATACAAACCCAGAAAATTAACACAATTAAAACAAACCCATAAAATTAACACTAAACATTGGCCACAACAATAAGATCGACGGAACAAAAACCACCACTCCCAATACATCAAAACCCACATCACCAAACCCATACTTCTTCAATCTAAGCACGGCAGATGCCGTACACTTGAGTGGCAAAGGAAAGCATGATCGTACCTGTTTTTCCAAGCCTGTTTGGACCACCAAAACCACTTTGAAACCTAGAACCCGACCACTACAGTTCTTAAATCACTCCCCATTTGGTTGATCTTGAAACCACATGCCGCCGCCAGCCATGCCATGATAGCAACCAGTCTCAACATCTCCTTTTAATCCGGATCAAACCAATCTCAGCCTCTCTCTTTCTAACCCATATCAAACCCATCAAACCAAGATCTCAAGACTAGAGAGAGATAAAGTTTGAGCTGAGAGAGAAAAAAGTGTGAGCTGAAAGTGTGGCCGTGTGGTTTGAAATTAGAAAAAAAATTTATCAGCTTTGATGTTTTGGTGTAATGTGAGGGGTTTTATTTTGGACTTATTTGTGTTTAATTTTGTGTTGACATGGATAACTGATAGATGTTTTTGGGTTTTGAATTTTTTGGGTCTGTGTTCTTGTATGTTCTTCCTCAAGATAAAGCTAGATCTCAATTTATATTATTTTTGGTTCTTATTTCTGTTTTTTCCTTTTTTCATTTAGTTAAAATTCATAAATTAATTTTTTATTTTTAAAAGATGACGTGGCATTTTTAAAATGCTAAATAAAATATTTTATTATTATTTTAATGCTGACGTCAGCATTTAGTGTGTCAGCCATGCACTCCGTTTGCCACGTAGACTATTTCCGTTAGTGGGATGACGGTAGGGACAAAAACAAGATCGCCTTTTGATTTTAGGGACTAAATGCGATAAAATTAAAAAGTAGGGACTAAAGTGGAAATAAGGTGAAAATGTAGGGACGAAAATAGTATTTCTGTCTTTTTTTATTTTATATATATATATTTTTATATGACTAACTAAGAAAAAGCATTAAAAGAAAAGAAAAGAAAAAAACCCATAATGGGCCAACCCATCTCAAGCCTGTCCCAAGAAGACCCAACAGGACAAATGAGATTTTATCACCAATAACTTTCAATTCAAAAAGTTTATGTTTGATCCAAAATAGAAAACCTCCAAAGCAAATAAATTCAATTTCAAAATAATAAACCTCCAAAGCAAATAAATTCAATTTCAAAATAATTCACTTGGTAATTCTTTAAATATAAAAAATAACCAAATAAGCTAAATTCCACATTTCTACTAGATTTAAATATAAATGAAAATATCAAATAACTTGATCTACCTCCACAACACCTCAATCTCCATATCATTAATTACATAATTCAGATCATGACCCATGTATTGCCCCCCATGTGTGGGGTCACTAAAATTATTTCATGTGAAGAGTAGTAACAACCTAAATCCTTATCTTAACGTTAAGACATGGTTGATTGGTAGGAAAACCGCCTCCCTTCTTATGTTAGGGAAATTATTGTGTACTCCCGGAGTATCATAAATGCGTACTCCCTCCCCTCACATGAATGGTGGGTCTCACTAATTAAATTCATGGTGGGTACGCATTTATGTGAGAGGGGGGAGTACGCATTTATAGTACTCTGAGAGTACCTAATAATTTTCCCTTATGTTATATGTAGCATTAAATGCCACTAGTCAATTATATAGATTTTTTTTTTTTTTTTAAGAAATGAATTCAAAAATGATTTAATAAAAAAAAATTACCTTTATTTTTCTATGTCCATTTTGTTTATCTAAAATGGTTAATTAGAACAAATTTTACAATTTTTTTCACAATTTTAGAGAGGGAAAATTGTGATTAATAAAACATTACTTTCAATTGGTACCACCACTAACATCACTTTTATTATACATCAATTATAACCTATCATCTTAGTAGCAGGAACTCTTGATATTGATAAAGGGGAAAAATGGGAGAGATGTGAAGGCTGAAGCATACAGTGTTTGGGTAGCAACAGGTTTTTCTACAATGGGACTTCTAAATGTTTGTTTGAGATAAGCTTATTTAGCTGAAAATGAAAACTTTTTGCTGAAAGTACTGTAAATTAAGTTAAAAGTACTGTAAATAAAGCTAAAAGGTAACTGAAATAATACAATGAGACTCATAAATAGTACAAAAAAATGCAATGAGACTCATGAATAGTAACGAAAATAAGCTAAATAGTAAAAAAACTGAATTTTTAAACCATTGTCAAACTCACGCTAAGTGTGGTAATATGTATGTTTTAAGTTTTAACCGATGCATATTAAAGGCTATTCGGCTGCTCAATTCAACACCTTGATCCATGTACCAATGGGTAGGCTGTAGTCCTGATTTGGGCGGTGCGTAGAGTTTCTTTTCCACACAATTTGGGCC
Organism: Notholithocarpus densiflorus; assembly: GCA_030021035.2. NCBI lineage: Eukaryota > Viridiplantae > Streptophyta > Magnoliopsida > Fagales > Fagaceae > Notholithocarpus > Notholithocarpus densiflorus. The sequence continues at coordinate 7,319 of JARYZH020003363.1, read as the reverse complement.
ATCTCTATTCGAACTCTAGGTTGGGCTAATTAGGCATTTAAGTGGGCCTTCGTGGCTACATCACATGGTATATAAAGGGACTGAGATTTCATTCAACTGTTTTTTTTTTTTTTTTTTTTTGGGAGGGTATAAAAACAATTTTATTCACGCATTACCTAGTATCTAAACAAAATTCGATAGTGTATCTAAACAAAATTCGATAGTCAAACATAATATCACCTGAAATTCATTAGAGCTATTGGATTTGCATCATGATTCACATAATGAACAAAAAGAAACAAAGCTATGAGAACATGAATGAAGTACAGATAGTAAGGGAAGTATTAGTCCCTGGAATCAAGAGATAAAACTAAACCTGTCATTTACAAAACACAAACTGTAAAGAACTGTTACAATAGATAGAAAGAGAGATGGAAATAAAATTAAATTTTTACATAGAAGGTCTTTGCAAGCATACACACACACACAAAACTCAGATGACAAAGCAGGAAAAAACACACGCACAGGTAGATACTAAGGTGGCAACATTTATACAACTATACAAGTGCATTTTGCTGTTCACGAAAGAACAGTTGAAACATGAAATTCAATAGAATGACTCCGAGCTATTTAGTATTATAGCTCTGTGATGAACATTGGATTGAGGATTTGATATGGCCCAACTTCACGAAGTCTTTCAAAATATGACTTCCCCAATCCATATTTCCTTGCTATGTTAGAGCGGATCCAACCTGAATGGTTTCCGGGTGCACCAGTAACGATAACAGATGTATTCTCATTAGCAAAATTAGCCAAAGCTATTGTTGCTTCTGGCTCTGTGGTTGACGAGGCATCCACTAGAAAAATATGACTAAAATGTCCAGTAGGTATGCCTTCATTGTGTAGTCGAAAGCTACTCACAAAAGTTGACAGAATTATCTTGAACTTCCGAAGTTTTTGAAGTGGAGGACATGCAAAACATTCATCTTTTACAGGACATGAGCGCAGAATGTCACTGGGTACTCCATCTATCTCTCGAAATGCAGCATTGGCTCGAAACATATCTGACTCTGGAATCACCTCCCTCAAACTTCTCATTAGCACATCACATGTGCGGTTTATAGGTGCACATATAAGAATTCTGTTCTCTTGAGAGGTTTTATATATTTCAATTACTGCCTCACAAACAACCACTCCAGTTCTTGCTGACACTTTTTGTTCAAGTACATACCTTGGCGCATTAGTGCCAATGAGCGGGCCCGCTAGAAGATAAGGTGGTGAGCCCTGAAAGCTTAGAATCCGACGAACTGCATTCGATTCATTTGTATCAAACTTATAATAGGTATTAAGCAGAGCTGGTGGGTTAAGGATGTTCTTCCGAGGGACGCATTCAGGAAAAAGGAAGTTGTGGGATGAAGGATCTAATGCAGCTTCAACTGCTTGATGAGCCCTTTTTAGACAAACTCTGTTGAATGAGAAGCTGATGTCATATTTGCGATTTGGATGATGCTGTGAATGAAAATCATCTCCAAACTCAACTAATACACACTTGCTTTTCACCACACGATAGATAAAACCCTGCTTACCATTTAGACTGTTAGTGTTGTAGATAAGATCATAAGATGAAAAAACAGATGTTCATAAGCACTCTGACTGGATATGTAAATTCAACTACAATTAGTAGAATGGGCATTCAATTCTGCATAATGCTATTAATATGAAATTACGAGGTCTCCTTTTTGGTTTTGTTTTTCTGGCTTTTTTCCTTTGTATGAAAAATCACCCTGAGATGTTGGGTGTTTTGGAATTGAGCCCTTCATCTTTATATAATTATCTAAATATAGCATAAAGTCCTACAATTATGAATTCTCTCAGAGAGACTTCTGATGAAACATTAAAAAAAAAAAAATCAAAATTTATTTTGTGTGAACATTAGGTATGGACTTGATACATATTTTGTGTGAACAAAAGTGGATAACTGTATGGCTGATAGGATAACATAGATCTGTGTAAACACATCACTGCACTTGATATATATTAGTTACAGAATCTGTCCATGTTTAGTCTCTCTCTCTCTCTCTCTCTCTCTCTCTCTCTATATATATATATATATATACTCTTAATGGAGTATAGATCTCAATAGTAAAGGTGCAACCATTCAAGAGTTTTCTATTGTGGACGTAGGTTTTCAGGCTAAACTGCATTAATTTATAAGTGCTTCCACTTTTCCTTCCCTTTCTCTTCTCTCACTCACTTTCAATTCACAATAACAATTTTAACATAGTATTAGAGCCAACTTAAGTTTGGTTTTCTCATTCCTTCTTTTTCTCCAATGTTCTTCCTCAACAGTGTAATTCTTCAACGGCTTCTCCATCGCCATTCAAGCATTGACTCTTCCAGATCCAGACATTCTAAACATCTTTTTGAGTCATTGACCACACCACTTGATAGATCTGAAACTGATTACAAAATGCCAAATGAATCACCACCACCAAACTCTTGCACCCCTCAAACCTGTTGTTGAACAACCACCAATAACGTTGTATTTTGCTGATGTCTTCCAGCTCCAGCAAAGCTTTCCTTTACTTTTGTATTCTGGCCAACGATGTCGTTTCCTGTGCTCGTTAGTGTCACCGTCCTCTGACCACAGTTTGTCAATGATCGCTGCTACCACCAGCATCTGTCTCATGTATGTCAACCTTCGGTCACCATTTCTCTATCAATGTCCCACTAGGCCACCAATTTATCCATCCCCTGACAAAGTAGCCATCCTTTGGTCATTAGAGCAGCCATCCACTTGAAGTAACTGTCTCATGCATTCCTTCAACCATTGTTCCATTCGACATTGTGCCTGGTCCATTCTACATCATAAATTAAGTTGTCTTCAAGATTTCACCTTGAGTTTGAGGGGGATATTAAAGATACTTGTCCAGGTTGAATATACCTTTACAACTTGTAGTATTGCAGTACACTTACGATTAGTCTATGGTTAGCCTAGGTCTAGTCTCTCAATGGGCTCATTGTATGATATGGATCTCAATGGTAAAGACGTTGTCGCCCTGAAGGGTTTTCCATTGTAGAAATAGGCTGTTAGGTTGAACCACGTTATTTCCTTAGTGCTTCTGCTTTCTCTTCTCTCACTCACTCTCAATTCACAATAACTTTAACTAATATTAACAAACTACTCAATAATTTCTTATCCATTCAATATCACTTGAGAACACATCCTTGTTATAAATTTTGGCTCTTCAAGGAGCACATTTTTGCATCGAAGCAACCAAAGATCCTTGCTGCAAAATAGAAAAGCTCAAGAACCTGTAACCTCATCTGGATTTCTCAAGTGAACCAGGGATACAATGAGGATACGGTACGGATCATGTAGATTTTCCTGATATGCCAGACTACACTTGGATGATTTGTGGGGAGGTTTGGCTGCTCACTCATCAGTTATGCAAGACCAAACTAATCAAATGGTCAGATTAGCAAACTGTGTCACAAGGTTGAGGATTGGCCAGCTATATAACAGTTAAAGTCAGGTGCATAGAGCAGAATTCATAACAAAAAAGTCGTGCCCAGAGAAGAATTCATAAAAACAAGTTATCTAAACATAAACTCAAGACCATCTCAAGCAAAATTATATGATTTGATCAAGTATAGGTTAATTGAAGAGTAAGCTTACTTGAAATGGCTCAACCGTTTTATCCGAAGGTCGTGCATAAACCATGTCCCTTGATAAAAGGAAGGGCCGCTTCTCAGGAATAGAATCAATCTCAAATTCTACAAAGATTTTATCATCCTCCTCACCACTTCCTTTAGAATATTTTGATTTCTTTGATTTTTTATGAAGTGCTGCTTCCTCCAACTTCAATGTCACTTTCTCCAATAGGAAATTACTCCATTTCTAGTTCCAATAAAAGCATAAAGTTATTACAAGCTAGAGTGCAAAAGCATAGAGTATTCCATCAATCATAACATGTTATGTTACTATGCATACTGTTTGAGATCATCAAAGAAGCAAAAAAAAAAAAAAATTTAATTGAACGATGGAATGCAAAGAACAGTGTAAAATACTCCCTCAAAAGATGTGTGATTTATAAGAAGTGCCGAAAGATAAAATTAAGAAACTTTAGAATAGTTGCTTTGTTCCTATGAAAGGTTTTAAGAAAATGGCTTGGTTCATTTACATTGCTACTCTCACTCATTTATACGGGATTTTTATAAATAAAGTAGAAAGATTTTTATTAATTCTATGAACTCGCTATCCATTTTATATAAGAATAGATGATTGCTTTCGAATATTTATTTGTTTATGCCAAGAGCCTTGCAGTTCAATTGGTTGGCACCCCTAATATTTTTAATGGAGACATCTAGGGTTCAAATCTCTCTCCATTTAACTATCGAATTATCAAAAAAAAATTATATTTATTTGTTTATGATGCTCTCTGTTCAAATATTATTGTTGAGGGAGAAAAAAATAGAAAGTAATTATTTGATACACCTGTAATTGGATACCCTTTTAACAAGTAGACAAGTGTTTCCAACAGAGCATATAAAAATATAATTGCTAAAGTCAGCACATAAACAAAATTTCATCATCTAGAACAAATTCATCTTGAAAACAAAAGAAAAATATGATTTCACTCTTTTTAATCATAATCTAGAAGTTGATCTTGTGAATGCACAGAAGTATTTCATTTGAATGCCATAACAAACGGAACAAAATCATTTCAATAGAACATAGAGCACATTGGAAGATCGATTCAGTAGATGCATAAAAAAATATTCCCTGATTTCAGTAGATGCGTAAAAAAAATCCCTGATTTCATTGCATGTCATTACCTCTGCACCGGTCCAGGACTTATCTGATTGGATCAATTTCAAGTACAGGCCTTCTTCCAATCAAAAACTATGAAAGATTTGAAATAAAATCCTAAGCATATATGTGATCAACACGACCAATTTAAATTTATTCCCATTCCTATCTGCAAATGCAGAGCCCTATTTGCAAATAGTAAAAAGAAATTTCTTACAGCATTTAAAGGCATGTTTCTCCATTGATTACTAGAATATAAATTTTTGCCTACCAACAAACAGAATGCTGTATAATTGATGATATGCACAACTAAATCAGTTTTGGCAACAAAGTCACACTATATATTGAGTTACTGCATAAACTTAATATGTGCTTCAGACAAAAATTTTGATTTTCTTTTACTGACAGAAGCATGATCCCTTCACTCTCACACACACCATGGAAAGCACTGCATGTGGGAAACACCCACAACTCAACTAAAACCCAAATCAAGAAGAGGATGACCAGAGTGAGGCTACATTTACATTGTAAACCAGAAATACATTATACTGTTATTGACTCAGATCAGCTATCCTAGCAAAGTTGAGATGCCCACTTCAAAGATCAATTCAATCTAATTTTAAATGGTGCATGCATCATTTTTTTAAAAATGAATATGCTTGCATCATTTCTCCTTGTCTCTAGTAAGAGAGAATTCCCAATTAGCTTTTCGTGACATCTTTTCTATTGCAGAGTGTGTGTCGAAAGTTTAGGAGGCATTAAACTACAGCAAACAAGGCAAAGGGACTCATTTGCAATACAAACTTGAATGTCCAATCCAAAACTAAACCTGTATTACTATTTTTTTTTTTTGGGGGATAGGTTAAACAATTCAAATTTACATAGGTAAATAAAATTGTTTTGCATTGAAGGCAATATGCACACAAATTATAGAGCTCAAATGAGAAATGTTTAGCATTCAGCTTCTCTACCCCACTGATTTGCATCCCGGTATTATTTTTCAAATATATTTCTTTCAAGTTTTTCTATATTACTGATGTATATAAATGTTTATCATTATTGTTTGAAATTAATTTAGTAAAAAATCAGATCATGAAATTTTATCAGACAGTTCATAACTACATCAGTTAAACCTGACCCAAACCCAACTCACTTTAGCTCCAGTTATTTTTATACTGCAGTGTAGTGCTAAATACTAAACAGGATCAGGTCTCAGCCCATGCCTCTGTACCAGCTTAGGATATATTCATTTTGGAATATCCAATGTGTTTGGATGGAGTGGAAGGAATGGGGGGTGTTTTTAACCTCTCATTTTTAATTCCCCAGACTGGGGAAGTTTGGAGGGAAGGGGTTTCCACTTATGTTAAGAAAAAAAAATTATCAATTTATATCTATTTCTTAATTAAATTGAACAAAATAGGGGTACACTTTTTAATTAATATGACATCTTATCATTTCCTCTGCTTCCCATTTTAAGTTTTAAAACATCCAAACAGAAGGAAGGGTTCCCCTCCCCTATCCTCCCCTCTTTTCCTTCCCCATACCCTCTACTCCCCTCTTCCTCCAAACTTCCAAACGCGTTGTTTGTCTCTACAAATACTCTCACCAATAGGACAAACCATACGTACATATATAACTTTTGCATGTATGCCATTCAATAACAAAATAATCATGAATTAGTAAAAATTAACTAAACAATTCACCAAAAACCAGATTTCAAAGAAGATAGTATACCTAGTTAAATTTTGTTGACAGAGTAGTTAACTAACCTCCAAGTAGTAATCCTCAGCATATAACAGAGCAGCAAAATAAGCCTTATAAGTTGAAGGAGACAAAGGCTGCTTCAGAACTTGAGGTGCAATGTCTCTCTTGACGAGACCTTTGATATCCTCAGGAATAGCATATATGGGTTCACCCTTTTCCCACGCATAAGTCGTCTTCCCTTCTTCATTTGTTACCTCGTTGGGAGCTGTATGCAGAATTGGCTTGAAAGCTGGTGGTTGCTTAGTGGAAGACGGAGATGGCCCAGAGGAAGAAGGCGATGGCTTAGATGAATATGGGACCACTGAAGGTGAAGATTGAGGTGGTTTATAGGAAGTTGAAGAAGAAGAAGAAGCATATGAGGGTTCAGTGGTCTTGGGGAAAGATGCATATGATGTAGAAGAATCAACTGGAGTTTTAAGGGATGATGGAGATGGACTAGAAGACAAGGGAGGTGGTTTTGATGAAGATCGGGATAGGTTTGAGGAAGATGCAGATGGTCTAGAGGAAAATGTAGGTGGCAATGGATTTGAACTGTAAGAAGAAAATGTAGGTGGCAATTGGGAAGAACTCTGATCAGGACTGCTGAAAAGGCCTCCCATTAGATCTAACACAATCAATCTCGTTTTACACCTAGTTTCTAAGCAAATTTAAAGCACTTTCACCAACTACAAAGTAGAAGCATTCTAAGAAGATTCCTCTCTCTCTTTCTCCCTCTCTAGTGCTAGTAGAATAACTTTAGAACATGGGAAAGCTAGCTGAGTTG
>JARYZH020003362.1:0-11031 GCA_030021035.2 Notholithocarpus densiflorus | reverse complement strand
TTCATTACAGGCTTGGACTAAGGCGTTGAAAGCTGCCTCTAAACATTTCAAGAAAAAGAAGAAGAAAGATCCCACGGCCCATGTGAAGCTCTCCAACAATTTGAGAGATGGGAATATTTCAAGATGATTATTCAATTGGAAATTTCTCTCTGTTTTTCTTTTTGGTCAATTCATTCAAATCTGTATTGCCCTTGCAGCAAGCAGGTACACCGTACATTACTATCATGTTATTCAAAAAGTGTAAAACTTTTATTAATTCTTGTAATGCATAATTTTTCAAGGCCTTTTCATTCCTATTATGAAATCAATTGCTCAAGTTAATCTTTTTATGGTGGAGGATAGGGTGGCAGTTTGGCATTAATATACGTGACAATGTCATAGATGCCTTTGGCCGTGTATATTATTGAAGGAGTTTAATTTTACTAGAGTTTTACTGGGTATAGAAGAAATCCTTTTCTATGCTTGAATGAAATTAAATTCAGTTCTTGTAGTTGGAGAGTTGGAGAGGAGAATGGAAACTAAATAAAGAGATTGAAATAGTAACGGCTAGTTGGGGTTGCGTGGGATGAAAGTATTCCTCTGAGTCGGTGATCACAAAACAGAGAGTGAGAGTCTCTCCGTCTCCGTGTGTGAGTCGGAGAGTGATGTATATATATATCCCACTTAGGAAAGAAAAAACTAAACGCAAAAATACTTTCTCTTGAAGATTTCAGTACGCAAAAATACTCTCTCTTGAAGATTTCAGTAGTCATGGCTATGGCTATGCTTTTGGGTTTAGATGCAAGAACTCGTGTGGCTATGGGTTTAGATGCTAACCCTCGTATGGGTTTGAAGAGTACCCTCTCTTCTGCTTCTGCTTCTGGGTTTCCTTCAAAGCAGCAAGATGATGGCGACAAGAAGGAAGCGATCTCAACGTTGTCTTCTGCTGCTAGTAACAGTGCTGAGAATGGTGAAAAGAAAGAGAGGATTGTGGTCAAGATTAATTTGGCTGCATGGCGGAAAAGGAAAGCGCAAAAGGAGGAAGAGGAGAAGAGGAAGTCATTGGAGTTGAAACTTGAAGCATCAAAAAGAAAGCTACAACTTGGATACCAACAAGTTCAAAATGCCAAAAGAAAGATTCAATTGGTGGATTTGAGAGACATCCCTAGGCCTGAGCCAGAGATTAATCTTTCCAAGAAATCCAAGTTCCATCACCGTCATTGATGATCTACATGTTGATGATGATTCTTTTTTGTATATGATTTTTGAATTCTTTGTACTTAGTTCATGAAGTAATGAAAGATGATAATTTTACAATTTTAATTTGTTACGTTTGAATGTATATCATTTGTTAGTATTGAATGCAAAGTCTATCCGACTCTGAGTCGGAGTGAACAAAACAGAGGGATTTTTATTTATCATTCACATACGTGACAACCCTTTTCCTTTTTATTTGAACCTATTTATTTCTTATAGATGAGAACCCTTTTTTATTTTTTTTATCTTTTATGAGAGAGGTGGTTTCTTGTTGTAAAGGAGAATGGAAAGCAATTCAAGAAAAGTCTTTCTCTAAGTCTGAGAATGAAGGTTTTATAATTCAAAAAATCCAATCCCTGAAATCGGTGTTTCGAACCACAACATTTTTTTTCTTACTCTCCAGTTTACCCTCACTTTTACATTTATTACTCATACGTGCCACTTATTTTTTTTTAATACAAATACAAATATTAATTTTATTTATTTTTACTTCAATTACAAATTTACAATACACCAGAGAAGAAGAGAGCGAGAGAGAGAGAGAGAGAGAGAGAGAGAGAGAGTTGCGAAAACAGAATGTAGGGTTGGTGTTGGCTGGAATGATGGGTTTCAAAATCATTGTTTGGTGGTGATAGTGGAGTATGCCAATTTGGTAATAGCAACGGGCAATGGTGGTTTCAGATGCCAATTTGGTACTGGATGTGGAGGAGCAATTCAATCCAAGTCCAAGAGTACCACTGTGAGGTTCCCCAATATTTGATTTTTTTTTTAAAATTTTTAATATATAATATTATTGATTGTGTTTTCTGTTGTGATGGAGCATTTTTAGCTCTTCAAGTTAAGTTTAGATACTTGGTTTCTTCTTTGGCTTTGTGGGATTGTTTATACCCAATCAGTTTGTTTGGCTTGTTTACGGATATCAAAATTATGTCCTAATGGGGTTTATGTGGGTTCTGTTTGGAGAGATTAATATTCCTTTTTTGTCAAGGTGTGGAATTTGGAACTCAGCTTTTTATAGCTTGGAAATCACTTGCTTTACGAATTAGCTTTTGTTTTGGTTGGCTGATATTGTGGTTGTAATTTTATTATTATTATTTTTTTTGCCAATAAGCTCTAATTTTAAAAACGTTTGAAGGAAATAAAAATCATAAATAACACTATCAAAACCCAACTGAAAAACTTTGAAGTTTATTTGCCATGCTTTTTAATCTAAATCTATTCAGAAATGTCATTGATCTTTCAAATGAACCACTCTGTTAGAATTCGGAATTTTCTTATATAGAAGAAACTTTTGTTGTATACAATTAGCGAGGGTTAATTTAGTGGTGTTTGATTTAGATTGGCAAATATCTGTCAATAATGAAATGTAAGTAAAGGTTGTAATCCTTTGTCAAATTTTGAAGAAAGAACTGAGTCCTGAAACTGCTTGTGATGTGCTGTATGAAGAATCTTGCTCGAGTGAGAGCATAAGCCCACTCAAGCGAGAATATAAGGCCGCTCAAGCGAGCTTGTCAGATACTGCTACATATTTTCTTCAGCGTGCTGACCAAACCGTGCACAATCTTACATGCATGACTTGCCCAGCCAATAAGTCTAGTAGGCATTCAGCCATTTGTTCTTGCTTCTTTGAACCACAAAGAGAGCCCACTTGAGCCAAAAAAAGATATGTCCTCTCTCTTTTGATTTATTTTGTTCAGGATCTTTTCCCTTGCTTTTGCATCCCCATGTTGTAATCAAGATCATCAAGAATCCATGCCTTGTCCTTCATAGAAAAATATATTTTATTTGCCCAATCATCTTTTGATTCGAAAAGAGTGTTTGAAAGATTGAAACCACATAGCTAGCTTTCCAGTGAAGTTCACTGTTCCAAACTTTCAGGGAGGTTCCTTGGAATGCTAGAGGGTTTTGATTTATGCGAACGAGGAATTTGTGGAGGAAATCACTATAGAAGGATTCCAGAGGTATACTGCTGTAGGAAAGCAAGTGGAGCATTTGTTGAGGCTGCATAGAGGGTCTAGGGTACAAAAGTTTTGAGTTGTGACTATTTGTAATTGTTCCTTTAATAGTGAATTTTCTATGGCTTTGTTTGTGTCCTCGGAGTAGTTTTCCATTGAAGAGGTTCTCCTTTGGTTTTCTACTTGTTATTCTTTAGTGCTTTAACTTATTTGGTTTATCATAACTGTGGTAGAATATAACGTGTGGGTTGGTTTAACCGATGTGTTTGTCCTTTATATCTGATAATTCTGCAGTGTTAATCACGCAGGGGTCTAAATTTAGTTTTTCAAGTGGAGACTGTCATATTGTAATTCTGAATTAACGTAATCAAATGGTATAACTTTCTCCAAGTTTAAGGCATTCATAGTATTAAATAAACATATTCTTCCATGCTTCCCTTCTTCAAACTCTTACTAGCCTTTTCTAGCCCACTTGCCGACCTTGATGATTTGGTTAGTAGCTATGAAGCTATACTTGTAAGATCAATTAGTTCAGTAGTGAGGAACATATTGCGATCAGTCGGTTTCAACATCCGCAATTCAGATTCCACTAAGTTGAAATCATATGGTTCAAGAAAGATGATATTGGAAGGATCACTTAGCTTTAAAGGGAGGGAGTTAGAGACTGTGTTCTCATTCAAAACTCCTACTGCAGAAATGGAAAATGATGTGTTTGGAAGATGTGTGAGCTCTAAGACTAGAGATGTTGATGACCAATTGGCAAAATCAGATAGCTTATCTGAGAAAAATCACCAGACACCATTGTTGGAGCCAAAGAATAATAGAAACAAGGCTGCATTGAAGTTGCAGAAAGTGTACAAGAGTTTCCGAACAAGGAGACGGTTGGCAGATTGTGCAGTTCTTGTGGAACAAAGCTGGTTTGTAGTTTTTATGTGCATTCCTTTACACTCATGCATGCTGTGTAATCTTTCTTTACAAGAATGATTTTATAAAATTGAACTGACCCCATCCATTTCAAATGTTAACTAAAACTAAATGAAATGGTGTTGTTTCCATCTGTCCAAACAATATAAAAGCTTCTTGCAATTCACTTTATAGGTGGAAATTGCTAGATTTTGCAGAACTGAAGCGAAGCTCTATATCATTCTTTGACATCGGGAAACCAGAGACAGCTGTTTCACGCTGGTCAAGGGCAAGAACTAGAGCTGCTAAGGTAAGTTTTAAACAATTTGGTGCATGGTTAAAAAATATTGATCAGTTATATACGGTTCTAAATTGCTGATTTTTTTTTGGCAGGTGGGAAAAGGCTTATGTAAGGTTGGAAATGCTAAGAAACTTGCTTTACAACATTGGCTTGAGGCAGTAAGTCCCATGCTTAAAGTAAATCTTTGGACAAAACTACTAGTTTTATTTGTGGCCTGTTTTCAATCTTGTTATTCTCCTAAACAGATTGATCCCCGCCATCGCTATGGCCATAATCTTCAATTTTATTATGTGAAATGGCTCCACTGTGAGAGTAGACAGCCCTTCTTCTACTGGTAGGATTACTTGGGACCAAAATCAAATCCTTCAGATTGACTTTTGCCTTCCAATGAGAATTATTTTCACCCTTGACATTTGAACTTTGAAAAATAACAGGCTCGATGTGGGAGAAGGAAAAGAAGTCAATCATGAGAGATGTCCTCGATCGAAGCTTCAGCAGCAATGCATTAAATATCTTGGTCCGGTGAGCCTCATGTCCCCTTATGGCCCCTAGAAAGTAGAGTTAGAATTATTATTACTGATAAATGCTTCATTTTGCAGGCAGAAAGGAAGGCTTATGAAGTTGTGGTGCAAGATGGGAAACTTGTCTTCAAGCAGAGTGGTGAAAACCTTCATACAGAAGGAGGACCCAAAGATGCTAAGTGGATCTTTGTCCTTAGTACATCCAAGACCTTATACGTTGGGCTGAAGAACAAGGGCACATTTCAACATTCAAGTTTCTTGGCAGGTGGAGCCACATTGTCTGCTGGAAGATTAGTAGTGGAAGATGGCATCTTGAAGGTATAAAAGAAAAAATTTGGGGATTTTAAGGACTGGCTTTATTAATTGGTTTCTTTTACTTCATATTAAAATTTTTTGCTGTACTAACACGATTTCTGTCAACTCAATTAGGCAGTTTGGCCTCACAGTGGGCATTATCGACCGACAGAAGAAAATTTTCAGGAACTCACGTCGTTCCTTAAGGAACACAACGTAGATCTCACTAATGTAAAGGTAGAGCATGCAGACTTTGTTCTCAATAGTTTTTTAAAGTTCACCCTGTACAATCTTATTTTTGTGGCTAGCAACATCAGATATAAATCCATCTTTCTGCAAATATTGGAACTGCAAATAGTGGTGACAATTGACATATCATGGAAGATATGCACTTTTATATCTAGCCAAAAACCTTCTGCTTTGTCATTGCACACGGACTTTATTTGCCATAGTTCATCTCAGATTCTGATTCACCATGAAGGCAAGTCACTAATGCACCACTCTTTTTATGCAACAGAAAAGCCCAGGTGAAGAAGAAGAAGAAGAAGCCCTTTATAAAAAGGGCAGCGACATTTGCCTTTGGAGCAATTCAACAGAAGCAGTTTTATCTCAGGATACTGAATCAATTAGTGAAAATTTGTCAGCTAAAGAGTGCACTGATTCCAGAGACCAGGATTCTAATGCTGCAGAACATCCCACACCATCCATGCCAAGATTGTCAGGAGAATTATACCCAAAAATGAACAGGCTTAAAATACCAAACCAACATGATGAATTTGCCAGCTTTAAGAGTGAAAAACTTAGACCAAATTGCCACACTGACCCTCCAAATTTGTCTTCAGCAGATGGATATGAAACAGCAGAAGAATCACTTTCATCTGAAGAAGATTTCATGGTTCCGAAAATGAACTTGTTTGATGGATATCAAGAAGAAGATGATGAGCAGCCAATTCCAAAAGAAAAAATCCTGCAAAGGATAGATTCACATAAAGGAATGAAGTCATATCAGTGGGCTAAACAATTATCCAGTAAATGGGCAACTGGTGCGGGGCCACGAATTGGTTGCATGAGAGACTATCCTTCTGAGCTTCAGGCCCGGGTTCTGGAGCAATCCAACTTGTCCCCAAAATCAAGAAGTGCTAATGCATCACCCCGGAGCTTTTCTCGCTTCAGCACAGTGGATACTACTCCATTTTCTTTGTTTAGAGAGACAACTGCAGGCAGAAGTTCCCTTGCTCCAGAGCAAGTAACACTGTCTCAAACAACTTTATAGATATCACTAAATATAAATATAGATGAAATCACAATCCATAACGGATTTTATTATATAATACTGGGGTAGAGAAGAGGATATAGTACTTATTAAAAAAAAGGAAAAAAGAAGAGGATATAGGGATTCTTTTGCATTCTTTTATATGCCATTGTTTTCCACATTTTTTGTAGATTATGGTGGGGATGGAATGAGAATTGAAGAAGTTCTGCAGGATGTGCTGCCCTTCAATCTTAGAAGAGAAGAGACCCATTTTAATTCTTTATGATGTATGTACTAATAAAAAAAACCAAAATTATGTATGTAGGTCCTATATTGAAATCGTAAAGCCAAAATCACTGTTAAGATATCAAAGTGTATTTTCTTTTCTGTTGGGTAATAAAATAAAAAGGTGTTTATAGAGTAACATTTTGTACATTACTTTTGAAAAAATTCGCGGAAGTTGATTGCCAGTTGCTTAGGAATAGGAAAATGACAGCATATTCAAGCGCATTCATACCCACAAGATATAATGCACATCTGAACTCCAGGACAAAGCCAAAACTTAGTGGAGACGGCTTTGCTGCTGGTTGTGTGCAGTGACTTTGACTTTTGACTCTGCTACTGCTTAGCTGTTGGCTATTTATAGGGTCATATTGTTTGTTTTGGGTAAAATTGGTTGACTAGGCTTAATTTTGTTTAGTTTTACTATTGGTAATTTTGTTGTTGGACTAATTTTTTTAGGCTTGTATATTTTGTTTTAGATTTGGTCTTTAAAATGAGAAAAATGCTAGAGCTACAAACTTTTTTACAAATTGTTGTTGTGATGAGTGATTATTGGTAAGTAAAAAATAATGTATGTGGTAGGCCCAAATGCGAACCAATAAGAATTTGCTATTTTAACAGTTTGTAAAAATATTGTAGAAAAATTTGTGACTATAACAATATTCTTAAAAGAATCAATTATATTATTAAGGAGACAAAAGTGTAATTTTATAAAATAAAATTGCTAAAATTAATACCCACATATATAATAATATATTTAAAAAAATTTGGGGGGGGGGGGAATTAATAATATCTTAATACTCGCCAAGTCAAACCATGGCTTTGTCCATGCTGAACTCTATCCAAATTCCAAACACTGGCCCATCATTATCTTACTGCCTCTATTATACATTAAAGGAACTTGTTGTACAGTTGGGTTATGTGGAGCCTAATTTGTGTTTAATCCGGTTTATGACCCAACCTTACTTATAAGTGTGACAATTTTAAATAAATTTTTTTATGAGATTAGGGTTTGGCCCGGTTGTTTTGGGGTATATAATATTTATTTGTAGTTTTAGATTAGGGTTCACTATATGGCCGCACACTCTTGTAAAAAATGCAGCAATTTTGTGAACGTAGGCAAATTATCAAACCACATCTTGTGTCATGTGATTGTTTTCTCTTTGAATAATTTCTTTCCCTTTTTCGTCTCTCACAAGTTCAGGAATTAGATTAAATTCCTAACATGTATTTCCTAGGGTGTAACATGGCTCAGAATTTGATCGACAGAGGGAAAAAGAAACAAAATAAAAGGAATAAAAAAGGGAACCAAAACCTTGTGAAACTAAAACAATTTAGAATATAGGTATAAGAAACTATCCTCCTGAGCCTTAGGTCCAGGTTCTAGAGCAAGGGCTGCCTTATCCCATTCGGATTTGGCGGCCTCCGGCCTAGTCCATCCTATATCTACAGCATCCCAAACACTCTCATCAATAGAACATAGGAATGCCCTTATACGGACTTTCCAAAATGCATAGTTGCTTCCATCAAAGTATGGAGGAGCATTAAGTGATTGAGATTGATCCATCTCAAAAGGGGTCTAGGATCGCACTTAGGTAATTAAATCACAGCAAGTGCACCCGCTCTGATACCAATTGAAAGTTCAAATAGTGTGTAAAACACCTATGAATGTTTAGACCCCCAAATAAAAAAATACCAACACAAGCTTATAATTAAACAATATATGTGCGGAATATGAAATATAAGCTATATCCAAATTGGTAACACACTCTAAACCATAATTAAATACAATCACAGCAGTAATTAAAAGGTAAAGAGTAAAGGAAGAGAGATGCAAACACAAAGATAACACGACGATGTGTTATCGAAGAGGAAACCAAAGTACTCGGCGAAAAATCTCTCCGCTGCCCTCCAAGCGGTCAATAATCCACTAGAGAATAAAGTTGGAATACATGAATAGCAGAAGATCCTCCAAGCCAAATCTACCCAGTGCACCTAAGCCCTCCAAGCTTCTTGCTCCAACAGGGTTACGCCGAACCTTGTCTTCTCTAGCTTATCGGATCCCGCAATCGCCCATTGCATCAACCAAATGAATTGGTCCCTTCTGAACTACTTCCCAAGCACCAAAATACCTCCTCACTGATATGGGTATGGTGAAATAGGATTTGGCTAAATGTACCTCTCAAGGATATGTCAATGGAGAGGGTGAGAGTAGAGTAATTTGGAGAATCAAAGGGTGAAGATTGTGGATGAGTCAATCTTATTTTTCTCTAGGGTTTCTCTCTGTAAGCTCTCTACATTTCGTGGGTATAAGGGTATTTATAGTAGTGTATATGAGGAATGCAAAAAGTCAGTTTCAACCAAACAGGGCATTCTAGCGACTCAACCTCGTGACTGGAACGAGTTGCAAGTTTGAGTCGCGAGCTAACTGCTTGGCCAGACTGGAAGTTTTGTCCTGTAGTGCTTCAGCTGTCGTGACCCTTCAGCTCCCCCTGCATGCTTCACATGTGTGCAATTCTGTCAACTTGCCAGTCGCGAGATCCAGTCGCGAGACTCCTTTGAATTGCACACATCTTGAGTTTTCTTCACACTCTCTCACACACTACCCTTACATAATTCTCACCTAAATACAGGATATCTAATTGCTAAATTACAAGTAAATTTGGCACGGAATAAAGCCAACACATGATTGAATAAATTCAACCTTACATAATACTTTGTAGAAAAGAGGATATAGGGATTCTTTTCTATGCCATTGTTTTCCACATTTTTGTTAGATTATTTATGGTGGAAATGTTGTCAAAAACTTGAACAAAGATCAACATAACAAAAGTGGGTAAAGGAAGTTACCAAACTAGATCTCTAGAGTCATTAGCATATATTTGAAGGGGAAAACATAATGAATAGATTTAAATCCCTCCATGAGATCGAGAGAAGAAGCCACAAGTTCTTTCCATGTGAAGAATGGTCATGTGTGTGTGTCATTTAAATTGGTTTCACACAAAAATAGAAAAGAAAAGAAAGGTGGAGATGCGGGGTATCGAACCCCGTACCTCTCGCATGCAAAGCGAGCGCTCTACCATGTGAGCTACATCCCCAGCTATGGGACAACTTTGTAGACATTATTTTTAACCATTAGTGGAATTTAGTACGCTTATGTAAGTAAGAAATCATTGATTGATTTCAGTTATTTTTTTACTTGGTAAAATAATTAGATATATTAATTCTTGTGAGTTGATTACTGGTTATTATGTTTGAACTTTAAGATGAAAAAAAAGTCCTAAAAGAATGTTTTTACTTAAATTTTGAGATTTATAATCATGTGTGATAAAATGATAGCCATTTAGTTAATATTTTAGTAATCAAATGTTAAAATTAAGTTCTATGCAATTATTTTCAAGTTTTCTTCGTGCATTATATAGAAAAATTCACCCTCATTTAAAAATATAAAAACAATTCACATAATTAACATTATTCTCTTTGCATTTAAGCTCCAAAATTATGTTCAAGATACTTTTTTTAAAGAGCAATTATGTACTAAACATTGAACAATACAAAATAATGGAAAAGATGGAAATGCAAATTTGTTCTAATGTATAAATAAATTTCATACACCATGTACAATTAAAATGTTTTCACATTCCATTGCTAATTAACATTATTTGATTTTTAATATTGTTATGCATAATGAGTTTTTGAGCTTGTGTGTGGGACATAGTGAATTTAACACTAAATTTCTCATATATAGAAAGCAATAAGTTAGGACTTAGGACTTAGAGCACATCTCACAAGAAACAAGCCATGTAGTTTTTTTCCCCCAATTTTTAATTTGATAAAAAAATTATTATTTATTTGTTAAATTTGGGGTTTAAAATGCCTATAGGTAGAACTCTCAAGCAAGGAAATGCAAAGAATATTCCAAAATAATTCTTTTCATTACAATCTTTTTCATTCTACTCCCTCCTCCCAAAGAGAGTGTAAAACAAGATTTCAATTAAAATTGTAAAATTGTGTTTTAACAACATAATTTTAGTCATGTGAGAGTGTGTAATAAGAAGTACGTGACTATCATTACTCATAAAAGAAAGGTAACAAGGATGTGGCACCCTCCACCATCAAGTTACTTATGTTCCACAATATCTGAGCAACCAATCTCGTAGTGTCTTTCAATTAAGTAACACCAATTCAATTACTTTATGTTACCGCTCAATTTTGTTTTAGTGCCAATTTGGGAAATTCCCACTGCATAACACGAACAATGTTCTCATTTTACACTTAACATAGATG
>JARYZH020003361.1:0-11204 GCA_030021035.2 Notholithocarpus densiflorus | reverse complement strand
GAAAATTATGTCAAAATACTGAGAAGGCTATTGCTTTTGTTGACAATTATTTGATCTTTGCATAAAATTTGGTTGTGGAAGCTCTTGAATACATTATAGATGGATAAATAAATTTTATCATGGACAAGAAAAGGGACTGAAATCTTTTGTGTATAATATTATTTATGGATTTTCATATTTTCAGTAATTTTGTTCCATTTTATTCAGGTAAATGATTTATTTATCAACTGAACATATAATGAGGCATTCCACGGTCAAAAGCTCATGTAAACTGGCAGTGCCAAGAGCGCCAAGTATTTTGGTAAGATGATTGTGCACTGGATAAATGATTTGTTTTCACTATCATCTTAATTTACCTGTTTCCTCTTTGGTCAATGAGGTAATATTGTATTGTTTTAATTTTTTCCCTTCGAATAATTTCTTACTTTTTAGGTAACTAGTTTTGGGGTATGCATGCAAATGAGTTGAAAAGTAATCTGGCATCTTTTAGTAAAAAGGCTGAATGGGGGATGCAATTTGGCAGAGGCTTTTGCTCTTAAGTCTGAAGAACTGGCTTGTGAACATGGAGTCATCATCAAGGATGAAAGCAACTACTTCATAGATGGGGAAGTTTCTAGTCACAAACCTAAAGCTGGACAGTATATGTTCGAAAATGATGGAATCCTTGATAAGATAGCATGATCTTAAGAAGACAGTCATTTGGAAGAAAAAGAGTATCAATGTCATATTCTTGAATAGATGAATTATACTCATATATGGTTGGTGTCAAATTACCTGGCCACTTTTGAACACATGAAGTGACTTGAAGGACCTTTGCACTTGAGATTACAAGAATCTAGCTCTACAAATACTAGTGTTGCTCTTGATGTGAATTAAGCATTTGCGGATCTTAACAATTTAAGTTGTTTCAAGTGAAAATGCCTTTTGATTATCTAAGAAGTATTGGGTCTCTCTGGTCTGTATTGGGACTAAACTGTTAGGAAAGTTAAATCTCCTATCATTCTTGGCTGGTTTATCTTGTAAAATAATTTTGAATACTTTATAATGAATTATAATTCTTTGTTGTAATATTATAGTAATCTTAATGATCAAAGAAATCATCATTTATGAGTCTTCAACATTAGTTATATACTTATACTATGTTCAGGTTTGCTTTGTTTACTGTCCTAAATCTGCAAAATAGTTTTTTGACCAATGCTTGTTAGATTGGGTATTAGTGTTTTATGTAGTATGTGGAGCCAAGCCTCCAACAATGTTTGGCTATGGCTTTACTTTGGGGAACTGCTTAGGTTTTTCAATTTCCTCGTGCCTTAGTATCATAAGAGATATATTTATTATTGTGTGTTTTTCTCTACTTGTATGGAGTTACCCAAATGAGACTTTTTGTGTGTTTTATATGTTTATTCAAATTTTTTTATTCATATTTGTGGAAATTTGATCTTTTTAGCCATAGGGTATGAATTACCTAATGACTTTGAAAATTTTGGTAAATCCAACTCTGAGAAAAGCTTAATGGTGATAGAAGTGGAAGACTACCAAGCAAGATGTTTGCTTTACCCTTCAATTGCTACTTCCCAATATTAATTCATTTTGTAAGTTTTGAGTTTCATACATCCAACGTTGTCATCTCTATTGGAGGGGATTGCATAGTCTCACAGTCCTAAGAGGATTGGAGATTGAAATTGTCATGGCTTGTATTAAAAATTCTTGGAAGATACTAGTAAGGACATGGCAAGTATAACCTCTTACCATAGTGATTAATATTCACATAGGCATAGAGGATGTTTAGGTATGTGCAAATTCTTTCCCCTCTTCTAGTTCTGCTCATTTTTTAGGAGGATAAATTCTTAATAAGACACAAGTTAATCATAATCAACTAAGATATCTAAAAGTTACAAAAAAGTATGTTCTTGTTTAAACTGAAAATTTCACCGGGTGACCTATCTCCTTCAAGTCTTGGGTTCATGAAACTTTTTAACTTTTATCAGGGATCTTTTAATCAAGTCTTTGGCTTGCAGTATTGAGGGCTACTAGATCTAGTATAACCAAATACTTTATTAACGAGAACTATGCTCATTATTAACGCTATCTAGTAATAAAAATAAATTTTCATTCTTCTGTACCCTAAGTAATAATAACAAGAAGCACGATCATATTCTAAACAAATTTTAGACTAACTGTTTAATATATAATTGCAATTTACATAATTGAACATCATATTCCAACTAAGTCTTAAAATTCAAAATAAATCAAACTAACAAATTAAAAATATAAATTTCAAATTATCAATAGTGTAGGTTAAATCTGTTTACTTTTTTGATAATTTCGCCAATCAAATTCATCCCAACCTAAGCTTAGAATAATCATAAAAATAAAATTGGACCTAACCCAACCTATTAATTTATCAATCCAAGACATCAGGTCAGATTTGTTAGATTAGTGGTTTGAAATATACTTTTGCTGTTGTGTTGATTATGAATTTATGATTAACACAAAAGAAAAGGTATAACAAATAGATCAAACCATCTTCCCAAAAAAAAATCAAACCAATAATGGCCCATTCATCTTCTTGGGCCAATGAAAACTACCAAGTTCCAAAGAAGGGCAAAATTTGCCAAATAGTAGCTTTTTAGAAAAAATTTTGCTACATAGGATGCGGATGAAACATTTTAGTAAGTTGGACTGTTTTTGGAACTCGAGTTTAACAAACTCGAGTTCCAACCCATTCCCTCTTAGATGAAGTCTGAAATGGACCAAAAAAAAAAGAAAAAAAAAGGTGGAACTCGAGTTCCATTTGTACAGAACTCGAGTTTCCTAAACTCGAGTTCCGTGTGAAAAATCTTGGAACTCGAGTTTTAGAGACTCGAGTTTCATTTTTTTATAAAAACAATCTAACTAATTAAAATGTTTGGACTGTTTGTGGAACTCGAGTTTAACAAACTCGAGTTCCAACCCATTTCCTCTTTAGATGAAGTCTGAAATGGACCCAAAAAAAAAAGAAAAAAATAAAAGGTGGAACTCGAGTCTAAGAAACTCGAGTTCCATTTGTACAGAACTCGAGTTTCCTAAACTCGAGTTCCGTATGAAAAATCTTGGAACTCAGAGTTCCATTTTTTTAATAAAAACAATCTAACTAACTAAAATGTTTGATGCGCATCCTATTCACCAAAATTTTTTTGT
Organism: Notholithocarpus densiflorus; assembly: GCA_030021035.2. Taxonomy (NCBI): domain Eukaryota; kingdom Viridiplantae; phylum Streptophyta; class Magnoliopsida; order Fagales; family Fagaceae; genus Notholithocarpus; species Notholithocarpus densiflorus. Next base: position 8,024 of record JARYZH020003361.1, on the reverse strand, counting down.
AAAATCAGTCTGAATAGCAAATTTTGCCTCCAAAGAAGAGCGCGAAGAAAAACCATGAACATCACAACAATGACAGCAACGACAGAACTCTATAGATGTACAGAACACAGAAAGTGGAATTATCAGAAATGGGTTTCTCACTTTCTCTACCTTCTCAGGAAATCCCTACGAAAATGGGTTTCTTTACACCTTCACTTACGAACCATCTTCGTCTCAATGCCTTCAAAAGACCTCGCCTTTCCACTCTACTCTGTTCTGCTTTCTCCACCAGCTCTCTCTCTCTCTCTCCTATTTTATTTCCCAGTTTGTTGTGGTAAACTTTCTGGGACATTGTGATTTTCTTGGTTTCTGTAGCTGCAGAAGTTTTGGGGTTTGTTTGATTTAATTCCCTTGTGTTATACCCAATTTAGGAATATCTGGAAATTGCAAATTGTGAAAAACTTAATTTTATGGAAGGCGATGACTACCCAACCAGGCTTCGAACACTCGTATTTTTCAATTGCCACAGTTTGTGACTCTGCCCCAAGGGCTTAAAGGATCTGCCAACATTTGGCGGTATTGCCGGAGTGGCTTCCCAATCTAAGTTCTCTTCGCAAACTTAAGATTTGGGATTGCCCAAAATTATCGTCTTTGCTAGAAGGTTTTCATTTTCTCTCTCTAAAAGTGAGCTGAACATGGTGTTAAAGAATTTACTTGGTCTGTATTTTCTTTCTTAGAGTGGATGCGATGGTAAAATATGAAATTAAAAAATTAAAACAAATTAATCCACACATAGCTTGCAATTTGAAGTCATATTATCAAGGAAGTATGAAATCTATGTTTTTGTGAAACTGGCATTATTTTGAATATATTTGATGCTTCTTGTTTCTAAATAGACAGATGTTCTTGGGAGATTGTTATCTCAAAAAGGGATGTTCCTTGTGCTTAAAATTGCAACTGGTGAGAATTTTTTTTTTTTAATTTTTAATTTTCAATGTTCAATGTAATGATTCCATTGGATATGCATTTCATAATATCAGTGGATTTTCTTCAATTTATACTCATCTAATGATTCCATGGTTTAAAATGTTGCAGCTTATCAATTCAACAATAACATGCAGCACGGAAAGTCTTAGCCTTCTCTTGTATTGTAAATAATTTTAATAATATTGTGGTGTGAATTAAGTGTTGTAATGGTTAATGGAGTGATGTGTGTTTATATTTATGATGTCATTCATATTTCATGTATTATCTAATTTGCACAATGTTTCAGTAACTTGAATCATGTGTTATTGATTGTTTATCTCGTTCTTGGTTATTGGAATAACTCAAATGAAACTCTTTTGTTGTGCTATATCTTGAATTAATTTTTTGAATATTGATCTTTGTCGTATGGTGTAAAATACCTAATGGTATTAGAATATTTGTAGAATAATAATATGAAAAGAATTTGATGGAAGTGAAGACTACCAAGAGGTTTGCTTTACTTAGCCATTAATTGCTGGTTCAATGTCAATTTATTATGAATTTGGTATTTTATACTTTCAGATTTGTCATATCTACAGAGGGGGATGCATGGCCTAATGCCCTAAGATAGACTGAAGATCAAGATTGCTCTAAATCAGCAGATGAAAATTTTGAGGAGATATTGTGAGTATTGTATATAGTTCGCCACCTATATCATATTACCATGTAACTTTTCCCTCCATTGTTTGTTGAGATTCACAATTTTGAACATAATTGACACCTCTCTTTGTTTTGAAGTTTTGTTAGGTTTTCGTGGAAGATTGTTCTAAGGAAAAGGATTCCTAGCTAAACATCTTTTCCTGGTGAGATGTCAGAGTTTAATGTGACGAAATCCATGATGATGCCAAAGCAACAAAGAGTGACATTGAATTAAAGCCATTACATTAGCTTAGTGTCTCATTGTGTGCCCTTTTGAATCTGTCTTTCTATAGGTCACACACGTTTTTCATTGCAATGGTTTATAGCTCACAACATAAACCTATGATATCTACTGGCTCATGAAAACTTGCTATAGCTCTAAGATTTGAAGGATTGCCAAAGGTGAATATTTGACAAAGCAAATTTTTACTGCTTGGCCACATGTTTGGCAGTGAGCATATGGCTAGCTACTTCAAAATTTTCCAAACCTTAATTATTAATTCCATAGTTATTGTAATCCAAAAATAACAAAACTTCAATTATTTGTACCTGACGCTAGGAGAAGATATATATAGTTTTGGGTGTGGTTATATGTTCTTAAATCTCATTTTTACACTTAAAAAACCTTGATTCCTCCTGGATATTAATTAGGCTAAGTCTGCTAAATGAACCCTTTGACTTTTTAGATTTAGTTACTTTTTACTATTTATTTGCAAGGTTTTGGATACTTCCTATAGGTTTTTTAATTTTTTTGTTACTTTTTACTATCTTCCCATTGCCCTTCATCTTTCATCGCCATCTTCGCTCATGTTCTTCTTTTGGAACCCGAGTTCCATGTTGCAAAATTCATCTCAAGAATCGTAACTCGAGTCTTTGAGCCTCGATTTTTTCACCGAATCTGTCCTCCCAAGGATCGAGATGTTATTTTCCTATTTCCTTTCCGGTTCTTACAATTCAATCATATTGTGGGCAAACTCCTGCTATTCTGAAATTACCTCTCAAAATCAACTCTCTCTCTCTCTCTCTGCACACAGCCATGGTCATGACAATCTCCTCAGTCTCAGCTCGTGCTTCTCCACACTCAACCGCAGTGTGAGGCTATAGAGGCTTTCATTACCAAGCCCTTCACTCCGGCTCCAAGGCAATTTCTTCTCTATCTTTCTCAATCGTGAACGCTGTCATTCGAGTCTCACTACTACTTTTTGAGCTTCGATAACAAAAGGTTGTAACTTTTTGAAAAAAAAAGATTTCACTGAAAGTTGGGTGTTTGTAAATTTTGTATTTTTATGTATAATTTGATTTTGGGTTTTGATCCACAAATTAATTATAATTCAGTTCAATTTAGTTAATTAACTTTTTATTTTGGGTAACAGCTAGAATGTTGGTCTGGTTGTGCTTGTCTTTGGGTTTTATTTTTATTTTTATTTTCTAATTATTAGGTAAAAAATTTAGTGTAGGGGAGATGAGAATGTTAAGATAGATGAATGAGAATACCCGAAAGGGTAGAATCTAAAATGAGGAAATCCGTTTAAAGATAAGGGTAGCCCTATTGATGAAGGTATGAGGGCAAGTCGCTTGAGCTGTTTTTGTCATGTTCGTGAGGAGAGCGAGTAATGAACCAATAAGGGAGGAGTTGATCTGTGCTGAGGGAAGGAAGTAAAAAGGTGGAGGAAGGCCAAAAATAACATTAGTAGAAGTAATAAAAAGACATGTCAATTAGGGAAGTGCAACAAAGAGCGTGATCAGATAGGATAGAATAGAGAAAAGAATTCATATAGCCGACCCCAAATTTTGGGACTAAGGTTTTGTTGTTGCTGTTGTTTCAATTATTAGGTGTGTTGTTTCTAATTATTAGGTAGTGTTTGATATGTCGGGATTTTGGTTTTATATGTGCTTTCTCGCAATTGGTTGTTTGTATTGGAGGTTTTCACGTATACCACTTTTATGTTATTGATCTGATTTGATAACTAGCTATTAAGGTTAAAATGCAATTCTGTGCATGTGTTTTTATGGAATTGTCACATGACAAAGTTAGAGCATCTCTTGGACTTTTAGCTGTCCTTTATTTTTGGTTTGTTTTGTGCAAGTTGCAGGTCGGACTTTGGTGCAATGGGCCGGTGCCTTCCATAAAAAAATAGGTCGTGTGTTTGAGTATGGGAAACAGCCTTCCAAAACATGGGCAAAGCTGCTTACTAATTATTTCTCCCAAACCCAAAGTGGGAGCTTTGTGTATCGTGTACGACTCTTTGTTTTGCTAAGTCACACACGCATCTAATTGGTTTTGCGCCCATGATCTTACCCGCTCCCATTCTTAAGTGGGAAGAAAGTTCCTTTGAAGTCGAGGTCATTGACTTCCAAAGTACAATTTTTTAATGGGGTATCGATCGCTCCATATTTATCCTCAAGTTTTTTCATATTTTTGAATTATGTTTTTCTACTTTTTATATATGTACAACTCACTAGTCCGTTAAGGATCTCATAGTCGATCCCAAAAATGTTTGGGATTAAGGCTTGGTTGTTGTTGTTTTTCTATGTCTAAAAATACTGCTTTTATATGGTTAGACTGTTTATAGAGTAGAAGGGCATTGGCAAGTACAGTCTTAAGTGCATTAATGTGTGTTTATCTATTGTTTCAGTGTTTCATAAAGGTTAGACTTCTTATATGTGTGATTGTGCAATTGTCTTGTTAATTAAAATGACTGTCTAATGGAACAATTATATGAGGTTAACTAAAAAAATTTGTTATCTAGTCTATAGTTTGTATGAGCCTTGAAGGGCATGGGATGATGCTAATATCACAGTCTCTGAGATTAAGACTACTTAAGTTATACAGCTGATGCATCGAAATTGCATGTTGAAGGGACGTCAAAGTCATATCCAGATATAGAATAAGATGTTACTGGAAATTTGGGATCATGAGCCAATGCAAGAAAAATGGTGTTATTCTTTAACAAAAAGGGCAGTGAAAAATCCATGATTTTTGTTTTGGCATCCCTTATGGTGAGTGCACATCAATTTAGCAAACCTCAATTGTTAACTTCACTTTCACATCAAAGAGATTTGATAGATTACACTCACCTTTTTAACATGAAATTATTTAAGGTTTTATTCAGCGCTAGTTTTACTGGTCATCTTAAGTTGATTAAAATTATGTCAAACAAAAATTTCAAAGTTTTAAAAAATTCTTTGATTGGTCAACGGTCTTATCCCCAATACTCAAGACCTTAAAATGCACTTAAAAACACTATGCATGAGTGATCCTTAGCCACCATATTTTTCTTTAAAGAAAATCATTAATCGGGATGTTTAGAGTAGTTCATAGAAGCATTTTAAGATAGAAGTAGATCAAAAGCTTAATAAGGGTTGAGTTTCATTTCTTTCTGGAAATTTATGGATCTTTTGTAAATTTTTAAATCTTAGGTTTATTTTTCTCTTACATATCGCTGGTATACATCCTGTCTACTATTAACTGTGCCCTCTTTCTTTTTCTTAAATGTTCTTTGCCACTTAAAAAAAAAAAACATAGAATAAGCAAGTAGGTGACTTAAGCATCATATATAAGTTGTAGGATCAAGTGGAACTAGAAGTACATATACTGTAATGTAAAATTTGTTTTCATCTGCCATTGTATTTCGATTTTGATTTGCATGCTGAGGAAATAGACCTATTAATAACATAAGGGATAGGGAATCTCTGATGGTTTCAATTCAAAGAAAGTATTACAACTAACATGAAAACTTGGAGAGTTATAGTGGACTACTTTACATCTTTAACCTGGGAAAAAGGAACCAGGGAAAAGAGAAGAAAAGAGCATGGATCAAAACTTTTCATTGTATAGCTTGGTAATTTGGAATGGAATCTTGCTTAAAACGCTAGAATTCTAGATTGGCCTGTTAGTATGACATACGATATCTGAAAGCTATGAAATATTATGTCCTTGTTTAAACTGAAATTTCACCGGTGGCTTGTCTCCTTCAAGTCTTGGGTTTAGAAACTTTAACTTCTTTATTAGGGATTCTTTAAGCACCTCTTGGCCTTGCAGCATTTGAGGGATACCGGGTCTTGTATAACCAAATACTTTAGAATTGAGCACGGGAGAAAAGGTTTTGGAAATAATTGTCTTAAAGAGCTGTTGACCTTATTTGTTGGTTCATGTCAATGATTCATGTGGCCATGTTGAATGTTGTGGACCATATGGTAACCCAATTGACATCTTGAGGATGTCAAAATCGGAATTCTATGGTTGGTTGTTATTCATCCATGCTGTTTTTGAACAATTTTTTATTCAATTTATTGTAGTCTTAATAGTTAATATGGGAAATTTTCTAATTTCTCTTTGCAATGGTTTTAGTTATTTTCAATCCTCTTTTAGGCAGGCATTGTTTTGCAAAATTTACTTTGGGCAATGTTCACACAGCCTTTGAGTTATCTTAAATGTCACTGTTGGATTTAAATCTTGAGTACATTGAGAAATTATTTGTCATAAGCAGAATATTGTACTTCTTAGAACATTTTTCCTGTTTAAAAAATTGACTGATATACTGGATTAGTTGGTTATGATTTCTGTGATATATAACATATGAGCTATTGTTCGATTGGTACTTTCTCTTCCCAAATAATGGGATAAAGAGTGAGGTTGTGGGTTCAAGATTTATTTATTTATTATAATTTTTTTGATAGGTCATGAATCCACAACCTCACCTTACACATAGAACTTATAAGGGGAGTAGGTGGCAATTGAACTAGTCCTCATTGGCAACCAGTTAATAGTAATATGCATCTCATTCAAAAGACCAACCTTTGATATTAGACCTTGATAATTCTGATACACGAACGATGATGATCAGATGAACTGAAGTCTGCTAAGGAGTAATAGACTCCTAAAACACCAGTTGAGAAATGCAATTTTATATCACAAGCTGTCTCAAAGCTGACCCCTTTACTCAAAGTATTTTATTTTTGCAAATGTTTATGATTATTATTATTGACATGAACTGCTGACATTGTCTTCACGCAATATCGAAAACTACTCACCTGCTACAACTTTTGTACATTTGCTTTCGATTGAGACCACATATATATATATATATTTATATATTTATATATTTTAAAGTGTTCCAATTAAATATTTTAGCAGCATTTTGATTTGTAAATACTCCACTTCTGTCCATTGCTAGTGATATGTATGTTAACAGTACAAATACCTGGCTACATATCTTTTTTCTCAGATATATATATATATATATATATATATATTAAATGCATACTTACTGAGAACTTTTAACTTGTATTTTGTTACAGGTGGACTGGTTTTAAGTGGTGGTCTTCTTGGTTTTGTTTTCTCAAGAAATCTTGCAACTCTGAGCACTGGTGTGCTCTTTGGAGGTGCTTTGCTAGCTCTCAGCACCTTTAGCTTAAAGATCTGGAGGCAAGGAAAATCCAGTTTGCCCTTCATTCTAGGACAAGCAGGTTCTGATTTGGCTGTGACTTCAGTCCAGTTTTAGCCCTGATATATGTTTTGTTATTGTCTGTATTTAAGTTATGGATTTTTTTGGGGGAGATAGTCCTGTACTAACTATGCGTGTACCTGTAATTTTGTAGCACTCTCAGCGGTGCTTATTTGGAAGAACTTTCAGAGATACTCATTGGTATTACATCACATCAGCAGAAAATTCTTCCTACTCTTTGGCTAGTTAATTCATTGTTTCTAACTTTATAATCGTATTGTGGATGCAGACAAAGAAAGTATTTCCAACAGGTTTTTACGCTGCTATTAGGTATTGCAATATCTGGCTACCAATGTTTTTTCTTTTTGAAAAGAGAGTTCAGTTTCTAGAATTTAGTTTGAATCTAACTGTATTCTGTGTTTTTGTCCTTAAAAGTGCTGCAATGCTGTGCTTCTACTCATATGTACTGATCTCGGGAGGGAACCCACCATCAAAGAAATTGAAGTTATCTCCAAGTGTTGCATCGTGATGAGAACACGTAAGGCCTGATTAGATATGGAAGGTTAGGATTTTGTTTGATTAAATGTTGTATTGTGAATTCAATGGGGGTTATTATAGATGAATAATGTTGAACATGCTTATATTTATTTAATTACTAATTTGATAGAATTATGTAATTTGCGTATGGTCCCTAGTTGTACACGTCTTGTATACTTGTGTGAGTCGGTTTTTGTTATTGGGTGACTCGATTCTTGTTATTAATAGAACTTTATTACTTATGAAAAATAAATGTTGAACGAGCTTATATTAACACAAAGTAGTTAACTACGAGTTGAGCAAATGTGTATTTTGTCAGATAGAACACATGATAAACTGTCCTGTTTGCTTTATGTAAATGATTGCCTGAATTATATTTCTTAGGGAATAATGTCA
>JARYZH020003360.1:0-11213 GCA_030021035.2 Notholithocarpus densiflorus | reverse complement strand
GAATCTCTGTTTTTGGTCCCAGGCCATATTCTGATGCCATTGCTCATTTGAGGATTACTAATCATTGTAATCCAAGAAGTCTTCTCATCCCCGGGAAAACCCCAGTGTTTGAGCCAATTTTATATTGTGCATTTTTTAATCAATATGCTATTTACCATGAGCATGAATGTGATTCTCCACAAGGTCCTTTTAATCCTTTTGATGGTTATCCGTCCGATGCCCCTTCCACCGATTAAAGGATTTACTCCTGCGATTACTACTGTTTGATGCTATTTACTTGCGGTTACTACTATTTCAAGGGAAGTTACTGCTATCTCAAGACTGCCTTTACTTTCCCATATTTGTCTAGCCTGCACAAACGGCCAAAATTGCTACAATATTCAAAATGGAATCCTATGTGTCTGACAAAGCCATGCACCTGTTATGAAGTGATCCCAATCCCATGCGTCTGACAAAGAATAAGATATTCCTTAAAGATTTTAGATATCTTATTGGTGTCCTTAAAAAGAAAAAGATGGAATCTTGTCATGATTTCATGCTTTGCTCTTGAAATGCTGTTGCCATGCTTCTTCAGACAAAAGCCTACACTTCATAGTTTGAAGAAAATGACAAATTATTCAGCTGAATTTTTATGACAAAAAGTAGAAAAATACTATTCACTTTTTACTGTTCACAGAGTACTATTCACGAATTACTATTCACGGATTACTGTTCACTGATTACTGTTCATTGACATTGTTCACTTTTTACTGTTCACTCCGAAATTTTGCCTATTTAAGGGGGGTTGTCCCTTATGTTTAGAACAAGTTCTTTCTTCAGAATTCTTCCTTGAGAGCTTCTTACTTCTCTAGAAAGAGCTCCTTGCTCCTATTACCTTGTTCCTACTACCACTATCTCTCTACAATCCTTGTATCTAGGACTAGAACAAGCTTTGTAATTGTTAACCTGTAACTGTTGAGATCTTGTATTCACTACTACTACTGTAAGTGTTTGTTCTACTTTCAATAACAAGTATTTTTAGTTTTATGTTCATTATTCTACTTGTTGCTACCACCACCTTGGACGGATTACCGCCATAACAGATGGTTTTAAATTGTTTTCATTTACTTTGAATTATTTTGATATATACTGCTTGGCTGGTTCTACCGCCTTATTATTGTTCTAACATTTACTTTCACTATATTATTACTGTGCTTCCGTCTCTTCCCTTCAGTTGTGCGTCCCAAGTCACAAAAATTATAGCGATAAAAAGCATAAAAGATATAGAACCAACTTTGTTAAGCCTAATGATTTTTATGCTAAAAAGAAAAATGTTAAACAAAGATCAGGTAAAGGTAAATGCTTTAACTGTGGAAAACCTGGACATTACAGTAAAGAATGTAAGCAAAAACCTGGTAAGTTAAAAAACAAGTTTAACATGTTAAACATTGATGATAAAGCTCAAGAAGAATTATTCAGAATCCTTGAATCAAACAATTCGTCTGATTCCTTGGAAGATGATTTTTCTTCTTCTAATTCTTACTACCAATCTGTTACTGATTCTTCTAATTCTCCTTATATTAAAATTGGTTGTAGAGATTCCTGTTGCAATGTTATTAAAACTGTTAAAACCCTCACTAAAAGTGAAGAAAATGAAAAATTAATAATTCAATTGATAAATCAAATTCAAAACTTTGAATTGCAAAAGGAATATTTGGATAAGTTCAAGAAAAACTTGGTGAAAAATGAAACTGATAAAAAACTAAAAGCAACTATAAGCTTTGAAGAAACTTTGGAAAGATTTAATAAAAAGAAATCCAAAGACTTAACTGTTAACGATTTACAACATGAAATTAATATTGTTAAACAAGAGATAAGTGAATTAAAACATGATTATAAAAATATTAAAAATGGTAACAATAATCTTAAACTAGAACCGATGATGTTAAAAGTTGATAAACAACAATCTGATAAATCTGATAGTGAACATGATGAGCACAAAGATGGAGATGAATCCAGTCAACAGGCCCTTCTTTCTGATACAGGTATTGCTAATGTTTTCATTGATTCTCAACTTACTCTTGTCAATAAAATACTTCCTCCAAAATGGTTTACAAAAGTCAAAATTGTTGTTTCTCCTGATTATCATTTCACTGTTATTGCTATGATTGATTCTGGTGCGGATATGAATTGTATCCAAGAAGGAATGATTCCTTCAACATATTTTGAAAAATCTACTGAACGATTGGTTTCTGCTAATGGTTCTCAAATGAAAATTAAATATGAATTGAATAATGCTCATGTATGCCATGATAATGTTTGTTTCAAGATTCCTTATGTTCTTGTTAAAAACATGACTGATAAAGTGATCCTTGGTTTGCCTTTTATAAATGCTCTGTATCCTTTTCTTGTTGAACATGATGGAATTACTACTGATCCTTTTGGACAGAAGGTAAAATTCAAATTTGCTTCAAAATTTGAAATTGATGCTGATGCTGCTTCAAACATGATTCATGCTAAAATTAAACATCTAAACTTCCTTCAACAAGAAGTTAGATACAAGAAAATTGCTGAACAAATTTTTGATAAATTGTTGCAATCCAAATTTGATAATTTTCAGAAAATGCTAATTGATGATGTTTGCTATGATGTTCCTAATGCTTTCTGGCATAGGAAAAAACATATTGTTGACCTGCCATATGTTAAAGATTTTGATGAGAAAAATATTCCAACTAAAGCTCGTCCTATTCAAATGAATGCTGAAACTGTTGAATTTTGCAAAAAAGAAATCCATGATTTGTTGCAGAAAAAATTAATTAGGAATAGCAAGTCACATGGTCTTGTTCAGCCTTTTATGTCCAGAAAAATGCTGAGATTGAAAGAGGAACCCCTAGATTAGTAATTAACTACAAACCCTTGAATAAGGTTTTGGAGTGGATTAGGTATCCTATCCCCAACAAGAATGACCTGGTCCATAGATTAAGTGAAGTTGTAGTGTTCTCCAAGTTTGATATGAAATCTGGGTTTTGGCAAATCCAGATTAGTGAGAATGATAGGTACAAAACTGCTTTTACCACTCCTTTTGGACATTATGAGTGGAATGTTATGCCTTTTGGTCTTAAGAATGCCCCGAGTGAGTTTCAAAACATCATGAATGACATTTTTAATTCCTTCAGTCATTTCACCATTGTTTATATTGATGATGTTCTTGTTTACTCTAGCTCTATTGATGAACACTGGAAACATTTGTATTCGTTTCTAGATACGATTAAAAGAAATGGTCTTGTTGTCTCTGCTAAGAAAATCAAATTGTTTCAAACCAAAGTTTGTTTCCTTGGCTATGATATCTCTGAAGGACATATTCGTCCTATAGATAGAGCCATCCAATTTGCTGATAAGTTTCCTAATGTTATCATTGATAAAACACAACTCCAAAGATTCCTTGGGTCATTAAACTATGTTGCAGATTTCTACAAGGATATGAGAAAACAATGTAAACCGTTGTTTGACCGATTAAAAAGTAATCCTCCTCCTTGGTCTGATGTTCATACTTCCCTTGTTAAACAAATCAAATCTCATGTTAAGACATTGCCTTGTCTTGGTATTCCCACCGTTGGTACTTTTAAAATTGTTGAAACTGATGCCTCTGACATTGGTTATGGGGGCATTCTGAAACAAAGAGTTTCTCCTGAGTCACCAGAACAAATTGTTCGTTTCCATTCTGGTATTTGGAACAATGCACAGTTAAACTATAGTGCTATTAAAAAAGAGATTTTATCTATAGTGCTATGTATTTCAAAATTTCAAAGTGATTTATTAAACCAAAAGTTTTTGTTACGTATTGATTGCAAAAGTGCTAAATATGTTATTGAAAAAGATGTTGAAAATATTGCTTCAAAACATATTTTTGCTAGATGGCAAGCTATTTTGAGCGTTTTTGACTTTGACATTGAATATATTAAAGGATCTCAAAATGCTATCCCTGATTTCCTTACCCGTGAATTTCTGCAATGTTACAATGGCAAGTAGACGGTCGAAAGACATGACACCTGCCACTGCTAATCCAATTGTTAAAAAAGAACCTGTTTCCTCTTTGGACATTGTTAACCGTTTCACTCCACTAGGTACTATTCCCAAGCCTAATTATTCCTCTGTTTTAGCCTTACCATATGATCCTTATGCTCTAGTCATTGTTAACCAACCTGTTAAAACTGTTTACCCTAATGCTTCCAATGCTTCCCAGTATGTTAAAAAACAATCTATCCAAAACCTGTTTTCTGTTGAGCCAAATAGGGCCTCCATTACTAACCCTTTTAGGCTTGCCACTAGTTATTTTCCTCCACAATTTCACTGGATTCCTGAGCACGGCCAAAAGACTGTTCAATACTATTCTGACATTTTACGTCATGAGAAATCAATCACTATCAAATCCATAAAAGATAAGGCTAATAGTGATAAGACTATTTATCACAGTGTTTACTTAAACCACATTATTTCTGAAGAAATGTGGGGCCCCAACCTTGCTGCCACAAGAAGGATGCCAACATCTCCTATTCCCTATTCATATCATGATTATATTACTGCCTGGTTCAGGTTCACGCTCCACCAAAATGAAAACATGTCCCATTCATGGTTTGTTAATTTTGACAAAGATTTCGAATCTGAGTTCCCTCTTTAGTTCATCCGCTGGTGGTCCCAGTTTGGTTCAACTGTTGAAATATTCCCTACGCCATTGAAGGATTCTTTCCAAAATTTTACATTAAGGTTCCGAGTTGATGCTCATGGAGCTAAGTTTACCCCCCTACTTCATTTCTCTAAGAAATATAAGATTCCTTGGATTCTAAAATGGCAGTATGCTAAGGAAGGTGACGTTCTCGCCCGCTGTTGGTATGTTAAATGGTGGGATAAGTTTTCTCACATCCAATCCATTATTAATAATGTTGCCAGAGAATTCCCTTCCCCAAGTGCTTCCCCAATCAGAATCACTACTACAGTGCAAAAAGCTGTGGTTGATGCACCTGCTTCCTCTTCTACTAAAAATGTTAAACCACCTGTAAAGTCCAAGAAGAAGGGTTCTCCTTTAGATACAATCCGCAAGGACCCTGATGCTTTATTTGCCCTGCTCACCAAGATGATTAAGGACCATGAAGCTGCTGATTTAGATGATGAACGATCCTCTCAAGCCTCTGTTTCCAAAGACCCTTACTACCCTTATAATCAGGAGTGGTTTGGTCATGATAATGAAGATGCTGATGACTTAGCAAAAGATTGATTGGGAGTTTGGTTCCCCTATTTGTCTGGCTTGCATAATGGCCAAAATTGTTGCAATGTTTACTTTCTAGTCAAACTCCACTATTGTTTTCCACCTCTAATGATGTTGATTCCCCATGTTTCCTGCTGAAAAGAAGATTCCACATGTTTCCTGCTAAAAAGAAGATACTTCATGTTTCCAAGGCTTTTGGACTCACTCGCTTTGGCAAGCTTTTACTGTTCACTTTTACTATTTGTTGTACTATTCACTCAAGTATTCTGCCTATTAAAGGGGGGATGTCCCTTATGTTCAAAACAAGTTCTTTCTTTAGAATTCTTCCTTGAGAGCTTCTTACTTCTCTAGAAAGAGCTCCTTGCTCCTATTACCTTGTTCCTACTACCACTATCTCTCTACAATCCTTGTATCTAGGACTAGAACAAGCTTTGTAATTGTTAACCTGTAACTGTTGAGATCATGTATTCACTACTACTACTGTAAGTGTTTGTTCTACTTTCAATAACAAGTATTTTCAGTTTTATGTTCATTATTCTACTTGTTGCTACCACCACCTTGGACGGATTACCGTCATAACGGATGGTTCTAAATTGTTTTCATTTACTTTGAATTATTTTGATATATACTGCTTGGCTGGTTCTACCGCCTTATTATTGTTCTAACATTTACTTATTAGGGTATGTGTTACGAAATGCAATGGTTGTGAGAAAAACATAATAATTGAGTGTTGAATCTAGGATAGTATGGATAAGTTGTGGAGATCCAACTCCTCTATAAGCTCCAGGACTAGTTGTCCTCCTGATATTGTAAATGAAGAAGATCACACTGTTGAAGATGATGAGATCCCTGACTTTCGAAAATGGACTATTCCTAAAGTTGATACTAGAACTGTTTATAAAACTAGTTTTGTTGAGAAAGCTTTTCATTCTGCTTACAAAGTTAGATCTGTTGAACAAATATTTTCTATTTCAAAAACTCACGAAAAATGTTGCTTGTTTTCCAAAAAGAATATTGGAGAATTTATTGCTCCTAAAAAATTCAGTTACTTGCATATTGGTATGGTTCAAGTTGCTATTAAACCACTCACCCGCAAGGGTATTAATGCTTCTGTTCTAATGTGTTTACGTGATGCTAGATTTAAGAACTTTAAAGATAGCATTCTTGGTATGATCACTGCTTCTTTGTATGATGGTCTTGTTTATTTTAACTGTTATCCCGATCTTACTCTTACTTTGGATGATCCTAATATTGTTAAAGCTTTGACTTTAAATATTGCTTCATCTGGTTATATCATGGACGAAGGAAGTAAGCCTTTTGCTTTAATTTACCAAATTTATTACAGATTGTTAGGTACTCAAATAAATCCTAGCGTTATAAATCATAGAGAACCTTCTGGTAAAACTATGTTAATTCAATGTTCAACTCTTGATGCTAAAGTTCAAGTTCCAAAAATGATTCAATGGCAAGACGTTAAGCTTCCCACTGAATGGTTGTTGGAACAAGAATCTCCTATTGCTAAACCTGTTTTTGATGAGCTTGATCTTACTCATATTCAACAATATTTTGATGGTACTGTTAAAATAAGTTTTCAAAATAATCAACCTCTGAGGATCAACGAAGGAAGGCATTCCTTTACTGGATCTGAAAATATTTCAAAAAGAGATCAAGATCTCAATGATTTTTTGCAAAAAAATCTTGAAAACCCCACTGATTTAAAGTTAAAAGGTGTTTCAAGTGATAAATCTCAAATAAGCTCTGTTTACTATTCCACCAAACCTGAAGCTTCCTCTCCATATAGCAAAGCTGCTAATGAAGATGAAGAAGACTCTGCATCCGTTGCTCCATCTGATTCTGATTTTCCTCCTATTGAAAATCCTTCTGTTTACCAAAATCAATTAAGAATTTTGACTGTTTTAAATGATGATTTTGAAATTGATTGGGATTCTTTGTACAATGAGTTTATGCTTTCAAAAAACAGACCTAAAAGAAAATATTTCCAAAATAAATTTGCTCTGTCTGAAAAAGACCGTGTTAAGAGAAAATGGTTAGAAAAGATGAATCAATGGAAAAAACATATTTTGTTTTTTGATTTTCTTGAAAACCATTATGTCTCAAAAGACGAGGTTTCAAAACAACATTTAAATGTGATAAAAAAATCAAATTTTGTAAAAACTGATAAAACTATTATTAGGTCTAGTCATCCTCCTCTTGAGCCAATTTTGATAACTACTAAGAAAGATGAAGTGTCAAAAGAGGAAGTGAAGGCCTCTCCTTTCAAAATTGCTGATGATAAAACTCCCATTGTTAGTCTTATTGAACAAAACAATTTTACTAATGAGTCTTTGCATATTATTGGTCAATAGCTTGACTGTATTGAAGAAAAAATGCTTTTTGATTTAAAGATTAAAACTGAAGGTACTTCTCGAAGTACAGCCTGCACTATTTCAAGAAATGGAAAAGAAATTGTTTTTGATGAAAGTACAGATTCTGATTCTGTATCTTCTGTTTCTGCCAAAAAGATTTTTGATGATGACTTACCAGAAATTAAAAGATTTGTTGGAAATTCCAAACCTATGTTTCTTACAAAAAATTGGTATTCAAAACCTACTCCCCCTGATATGCAGTTTGAAGAAAGACCTTTCCAAACTCAGTTTTCTGTTTCTGCTGATAAGATCTATGAATGGAATATTGATGGTTTGTCTGAATAAGAAATCATTAATAAAATAGGTCATATGTCTATGGTCGGAATTGCTTATGTTAACAACCATAATCTTGATCACCCTGAAATTGTTGACCTTCTTGCTACTGGTTTTTCTGGTACTCTTCGCGGATGGTGGGATTCATATCTCACAGAAGATTCCAGAGAATCTATTAAACATGCTGTTAAAAAGAATGATGAAGGTTTGCCTATTTTTGATGAAAGTATTGGTCGAGGTATTCCTAATGGTGTTAATACCTTGATTTATACTATTATCAAACATTTTGTTGGTACTCCATCTAATATTTCATCTCGAATTTCTGACCTGCTAAATAATTTGAGATGTCCTACTATGTCTGATTACAGATGGTACCAAGATGTTTTCCTTTCCAGAGTAATGCATCGGAAAGACTGTTTCAAGCCTTATTGGAAAGAAAAGTTTATTGACGGTCTGCCTCCTATCTTTGCTCATAAGGTAAAACAAGAGTTAATTGGAAAAAATGATTCTATTGATTATGATAATTTGACTTATGGTGATATTTTAAGCACTATTAAAAAACTTGGTATTAATATGTGCAATGATGAAAAATTGTTAAAACACCAATTAAAGAACAAAGCAAAAGCTAAATATGAAATGGGTAATTTCTGTGAACAATATGGTTTACCCCCTATTGCTCCTTCCAGGCAAAAAGGAAAAAAACATGATAAAGGTCACAAAAATTATAGCGATAAAAAGCATAAAAGATACAGAACCAATTTTGTTAAACCTAATGATTTTTATGCTAAAAAGAAAAATGTTAAACAAAGATCAGGTAAAGGTAACTGCTTTAACTGTGGAAAACCTGGACATTACAGTAAAGAATGTAAGCAAAAACATGGTAAGTTAAAAAACAAGTTTAACATGTTAAACATTGATGATAAAGCGCAAGAAGAATTATTCAGAATCCTTGAATCAAACAATTCGTTTGATTCCTTGGAAGATGATTTTTCTTCTTCTGATTCTTGCTACCAATCTGCTACTGATTCTTCTGATTCTCCTAATATTAAAATTGGTTGTAGAGATTCCTGTTGCAATGTTATTAAAACTGTTAAAACTCTCACTAAAAGTGAAGAAAATGAAAAATTAATAATTCAATTGATAAATCAAATTCAAAACCCTGAATTGCAAAAGGATTATTTGGATAAGTTCAAGAAAAACTTGGTGAAAAATGAAATTGATAAAAAACTAAAAGCGACTATAAGCTTTGAAGAAACTTTGGAAAAATTTAATAAAAAGAAATCCAAAGACTTAACTGTTAATGATTTACAACATGAAATTAATATTGTTAAACAAGAGATAAGGGAATTAAAAAATGATTTTAAAAACATTAAAAGTGATAACAATAATCTTAGACAAGAGCTGATAATGTGGAAAGTTGATAAAAACCTTGATAAACAACAATCTAATAAATCTGATAGTGAACATGATGAGCACAAAGATGGAGATGAATCCAGTCAACAGGCTCTTCTTTCTGATAAAGGTATTGATGATGATTCTCAACTTACTCTCATTAATAAAATACTTCCTCCAAAATGGTTTACAAAAGTTAAAATTGTTGTTTCTCCTGATTATCATTTCACTCTTATTGCTATGATTGACTCTAGTGCGGATATGAATTGTATCCAAGAAGGAATGATTCCTTCAAAATATTTTGAAAAATCTACTGAAAGATTGGTTTTTGCTAATGGTTCTCAGATGAAAATTAAATATGAATTGAGTAATGCTCATGTGTGCCATGATAATGTTTGTTTCAAGATTCCTTTTGTTCTTGTTAAAAACATGACTGATAAAGTGATCCTTGGTTTGCCCTTTATAAATGCTTTGTACCCTTTTCTTGTTGAACACGATGGAATTACTACTGATCCTTTTGGACAGAAAGTAAAATTCAGATTTGCTTCAAAGTTTGAAATTGATATTGATAATCTGTCTTATGAAAAAGACTCCCCTATGAATACTCTTGTTCAAGAACTAATAATGAGTTCTTGCCAATATTTCACAGATGATTTTAAAGGTAATATTTATAAATGTTAAAAAACTATCAATTCTCCTGACATTGTTGATGCTTCTTTGCAGGAATCGAACAATGATGCGTGGATAAATACTACTAATAAGTGGAATAATAATAATATTTATACTTATACCACTAGTAAGTGGATTGAAATGGCTTCCTCAGTAGAGAGGAAAAACAAGGGAAAAGCACCAGCACGGGGCTATTCTTATGACAAAAGGCTCCCAGTGGGACAACCTTTTGTAATGCACGAAGGCGCATCCTCTGGGGTAAAATCCAGCGGATCAACATCCCTTCAGGAATTTGTCCCAGCGGAGGTGACATATTCCAGTGGTGATATATTAATTACTCTACAAGAAGTCTTATCAGGAAATTTACAATTTCACAATGGAACCTATTCAGAGTTACCAGATTCTATTAAATTCATTCTTGATAACCTCCAATTTGCTTTTGTTAAAAACCACCATAATGTTTTCCAGAAAACTCTCAGAGCCCTTGAAATCCACCTTGTTAACCTTACTGCTCAAAATGAGGCTTATATGAGCCACCATGATAACCTTGTTCCAGAAAATGACCTTGTTTCAGAAAATGAGGCTCTTAAAAGCCGTCTTGAAGCCTACATTAGTCAACTCTTTGGCAAAGAGGAAATCCATTCAATGGATAAAATGACTATAATGGGCACTAATTATGCTAGATTGAGTCTTAAGACCCAATCTAATTTAAGAAGTGTTGTTGCCAACTTGCCAACAGATATACAATCTCGTATTCTGGAAAGCAAGGCTATGTTTGGGTCTTTTGACCTATGGTTCAAATATTTCGAAAAACTTGTTATGGCTACTATCCCTGGTCCTGATGAATTAGATGAAGGTGATAATGTTTTTATTTAGCTTGATTGGGAAGAACACTTTGGGAGTAGTCTTAGGGTGTATGAAAAGAAACATCCATTTCCCGGTCTTCTGACTAATTATGATGATGGTTCATATGTTGCCGATGATGATTCAGATGATGATGATATTAGGGACCCCAACTGGCTTTCCCAAATGTTTGAATATGGCTTTATCAGGTTTATAAAATTAACAAGCCATTATCAAGCCAGCCAACTCCCACAAGTTATTTAAGATGCTATCAAAAGATTTAGCAGTCCCTCTGTTTCAATCAAATGTTGGAGTACGTTGCCTAAATGGGAAAGAGATAACTGGATGAATGTCCAGCCCTCAAAGCA
>JARYZH020003359.1:0-11220 GCA_030021035.2 Notholithocarpus densiflorus | reverse complement strand
TATTGAAACTTAAAACAGATATATAGTTCTATGATATTGCCAATTTCAGCTTAATTAGAGAAGCCCAGAAAAACAAACAAATGATTAGTTAAAAAATTAAATGAGGAAAATGGAACTTTACCCAGTTTATTATAAACATTTGCACAAATAATGTGTATACATTTGGAAATTTATCTCTTCTTTTAAACTTAAAAAAAAATTAGAATCTGAGTTTTGAGGGAAAGGGGTTGAGCTTATTCCAAAAAGGTAATAATGTGGCAATAAAACTTATTAGGGACCCAGAAAAAAAATAGAGCTACTTTTGTCAAGAAAAAAAAAAAAGAAATAAACAAGAGAATAAATCAGCTAACCAAAAAAAAAAAAAAAAAAATTGACTTGTTGAAGATTATGTAAAAAATAAAAATAAAAAATAAAATAGCAAATGATAGGCCAAAAACATATTGACCCATTGTGATGAATTAATTGATTAATTAGCCAAGTTTATTAATTAATCAAATTAACAAGTAAGATGCGTGGTAGCACAAACAAATCACCAATTAAAATTAGTATGCAGCGGAAATTAAATTGACACAGTGATTTGTTTTCAAATGGGAAAAACCTACACGGCAAAAACTCCATCCGGTGATTTTAAGGTCACTACTCCCAAGAATCCACTATTATCACAGCAAGTGGTTACAAGTAAAGGAATTCCAGTACTTTATACCAACCTACAGTTGAACCCTTACCTTAATACCCAATTGGACTTGTTCTGTAGTGACAATTTCTCATTTTCAATGCATAGCTCCTAATACGTGACTAACCAATTGCGCGGATCCCAGTACATGACTTAATCACCAACTTGAGAATGATGTTGGCTGCAAAGTTCTTCAGTTCATCCAGACGATGAACTTCATGAAGTTGCTTGGTCACAAAACCCAAAAGTGTAAAAACACAGCAACTTCTTCAAGAGAAGGAAGAACTGGGGCAAATTCTGTCTCCGGTCATAATTTGCGTGAACACAATTTTGCTTCACACTTGCGCAACCTTTGACAGCCCTTAAAATAATCCTTATATATGTTTAGGATTGTGAGAAAAGAAAGCCCGAACATACATTCACGGATTGGATGAAAATCAGCTTGAAAAATTGAACTTCATATATCTCAACAGATACCCTATCTGTCAAGCAGCTATCGAGCCTCGGGCTGAAATAGCTCTCTTTAAAACTCGATAGATGCTAGCTGTCGAGTTTTAATAAACAACACTTTCTCACTTGATTCTTGGACAGACTTGTATGGCTTTAACACTTGAACTTGAAACCTTGTTTCTTGAAGCATTAAACACATCTTAGATCTACCCAATTATAAGTAAAGTGCGTTTTGTCAAAGGATTAGCCAATTACATAAAATAGTGACATATGTTCCTATTATTGAATCATATATGTCCTAACAATCTCCCCCTTTGGCAATCCGTGACAAAACCACAACAAACAAATGAACATATGAGAGAAGTCATAAAACACTCAACTCATATTCACTTGTTAAATACAATAAAATCTATCCTAACACAAACTCTTGAAAAACTTTGCAAGAAGAGAGTTTATTGCAAGTAGAGTTTGACAGCCTGTATTTCTGAAACACTTTAAACAAAACTCATCAAAGTATCTTAGTGTGAAATATAAATAATAGATTGCATACAATGAAATAAGAAACATGTGCATAAAGAGAGAAAAGAAACAACACATGTAAAGATAGGTGAAAGAACTGTAATGACAACCTCAAATGTAAATATATCAACAAGTACAAGGTTTGCTATCACAATATGATCACAAGATCTAAGGTATAAGAACGAAGTATCTAAAAAAGAAAGAAAAGAAAAAGATACATAAAGTCCTCACTACATCCCTTAAAATATGAACACTCCCCCTAACAAAAATCTCCTATACTAACCCTCCCTCTACGAGTATGACTACCCTCAAATCCAAAACTACTCCCATTTTTTTGTTACGAGTGACAAAGGGTAAGAGTACAAGCAGACATCTCGTCAGCACTGGAAGAGTTAGCATCTCCATCCTCATCATCATCGTCGGAGTCGGAGTCATCATCGTCCTTGGATGCCTCGAGAGGAGGAGAGGGAGACTTCACAAAGCCACCAAGGTGAGCCTGCCATCTGGCAATACGACCGACACGGGTGTTCACCTGATACAACTTAGTAGTCAGTGTATCAAGGCGAGTATCCATGCGCTGAAACTGCACCATGATCGCATCAAGAGTCACACCTCCCATAGAAGAAGAGGGAGCGGATGTGGATGAAGCTGAAGAAGTGGGAGGAACTGTCGTCCCAGACTGCCTTGAACGTAGCTGCGCCTTGCTCCGTTTAACGGTAGCGGCGTCAATGGCACACATGACATGGAAGTGGTTGGACACGGGAAAGGGAACAGAAAAATGGCGTAAAATCCTTGTGATAGCCGAAGGGAAAATGAGCTTATCACGGGTCGCCATATCCCTATGTACATCTATGATGGAAAGAATGAAATGAAAGAGAAAATCTATAGTAAGATGCTCTAAAAGAGAAAGCAAAAATCGAGCACGAGGCTCGGTAATAGAGTTATAGTGAGAAAGAGGATGCAAAACAAAAGTCATAACCATGTTCATGAACCTAGGACCTTTAGAAAAGGCCGAACACGGAGTAAACTGACGATCACCCCAATCATAAGGACGCTTACAAAAAGCAGATGTGAGCTCATTTTTAGACACAGTCTTAAGACGATCACAACCGGGGTAGTCAGGATGCGCTACCCTGGGGACATGGAGCACGTCGGATACGATATCCGGAGTGACCACAATGCGCATACCTCGAACGCGAGTAACAAAGAGAGGTACTGAATAATCAAATCCATGTATGTTGGAGTAGAACTCCTGAATAAGCACGGATGGACAAGTGACCGGGACGTCACACAGTGACTCCCAACCCCTACTGTGAATGACAGTGGGTAGGTCAGTATCGAAGAAATCCGACAAAATGACTTGGCGTTCCAAATGAACTCCTCATCGAGAAAAATTCTCAAAGAAGTCCGATTTGGCCTTCTCATCATGGAACCGGATGTGTGAGGGAGTAGGATTAGAAGAAGTGGATGCCCCGGAATGAAGAGGGTTTCGGGACGGAGTAGATTTACGTTTAGGTGCCATGATGCAACTAACGTAAACTAGAGAGAGAGAGGGGGAAAGAGACAATCAGAAAAGTCCCAATACAATCAATATATAAGAATATAGAGAATGTAAAGTACGTATGCATGAAAATGCATGGGCATGTGATATGCAACAGTAAAAACAGCATGGGCTCAGCCCAATCCAATCCTACCAGCACACATGTTTGCAACAAAGTAAACACACATCTAAGAATGCATGAAACAGTGTCATAATGCAAATGAGATGCAATGCATGATGTTTTAAGATTTAAAAAAAAAAAAAAAAAAAAAAAAAAAAAACCCATCCCAAAAATTTCACAATAACTTCATTAATTTTGAAAAATCCCAAAATTAAAAAAAAAAATCCCAAAAAGTTAGGTTAAATGCATGAAATGCATGAAAAAGAAGGATTAGGACCCTTACCAAGTGAAGAAAAACTTGATCTAGGCCGAAAAATCCTCGAGGATGAAGTTTGGAGTGAGAGAGAGAGGTTTGGGAGGTGAAAAGACACGAAGCAGTCGAGAGAGATCGAGGAAAATGAGATCAGAATCGCGCTGACCCTATATATAGAAGCTTAGAGGGTGTTTGGATTGGTCTGTTTTGAGTTACATAACTCAAAAACCTTAACTCAAAACTCAAAATCCGTGGGACCCACCAGCTGAAATATTGTTTGGTTTAGTTTTCAGCATTTGTTTCCAGTTCTCATATCTCAAAATTTTGAGTTTTGAGAATGAGAAATGAGAACTCCTCAGAAGCTGTTTTCAGTTTTTGAAATATGATTTTTGTGGCATTTTTCGTAAATAATTGCAAACGTGTGGGACCCTTTTCAGTGGCTGTGGGCTGTGCAGGTTGTGGGCTCCACCAAAAAGTGAAAAAATTGAGGATTGAGATGTAGAGCACAGTTTTGAGATATTGGAGCCAAACAAATTTTTTCAGTTTTGGGTTTTGAGTGAGATAGAGTTTTGAAAAATGAGTTATGTTTTTGAGTTATGTGTTTTGAGTTTTGAGATACCTCCAATCCAAACACCCCCTTAGTAATTCTCGACAGACCGAGAGGTGTCGAGCTTTAAAGGGTCGACATATGCAGCTATTGAGAAGGTGTCCAGAGGTGTCCACAGTAAGAAGAAGCTCGATGGATAGGAGCTATCGAGCAGCTATTGAGAAGACAGAAACTTTCTTGATGGATCGAGGAGCTATCGAGAAGCTGTCGAGATTATGATAAAAAGAAGCTGAAGAGCTTGTAAGATAAGCCAGGTGTCGAGAGGTGTCGAGAAGCTGTCGAGATTGCTTAAAAACAGTTTTTCAAAGAAGAGAAAAACACAGATACGAATGCAATCAAACATGCTACATAACCAAATATCCAAACAACATTTTAAGCTCTCAAAATCATTTCTCAACAATAAAAAGCATTTAGATCCCAAAACACACACACACACTAAACAAGTCTAACCAATTTTATATTTCAAAAACAAGTTAAGACAGTTTAGTGAGCATACATTAATACATGTATTCCTTGTGATGGCCAAATCACATTGTACATACACATGTATCAAGAGTAGCAAAGAATATTACGTGTTATGTGTGAAAAATATCGCAAGATTGCATAAGTGTCTACATGTTATGACGATTTGAGATATGAGAAAATCACTTTAACTCACACACAATCATAACTGTTTGATGGGGACTATCACCTTCGAGATACATCCTATAACTCCCACATCTCATAGAATACACGCTTGCAATCATATATAAAGCATTTTGATCTTTTTTTTTTTTTTTTTACTTTTTTAATTTTTTTTGCATATTTTTCTTTTTAAGCAAACTATGCACGGGCATATAAGAGAGAGAAAAGAAATACTCAATTATGTTAAGCACTTAACATTCCACTTTTGCTATGCCGGAGCATACAAATGTCATTTCATGATTGGCGGGCAACAGTGGTGAGATGGTTATTTATGCCTTTCTCTTAAAATTTTCTAATCCTTCCCGTCAAAAAGAGTGATACGAGTGTTAATTCCAAGAGATCACTTAACCTTACTCATCACAAACACGAGCCACAAAACTCACTTGCTTAGTTGTGCATAGAGATGCTCATCTAAGTTATAAGAGATACAAAGTTTAGAAAACTTTGTTTCAATAGCCATCCAAGGTACACAAGTACTAATGTACACAAACACACACTGTTTTTGTATTTTTCTGATTTAAAAAAAAAAATTATATGAAAAACAAAATAAACCAAAATTGAAAAGAAAACAAACAAAAACATGTTAAACAAAGCAATGCATAAAACTAGACTGACTCAAAACAGTAAAGTAAAACATACAAGCAATGCAAATAAAGACAAGAAGGGGAGAGAGAGAATAAGTGATGGAATCACTTGGAGCCTTTTTCCTTTCACACCTTGGAAGAACCTTTCCGTTTAGCAAACTCTTGAATCGGCGGTGAGGGGGAAGAATTAAAGTCGTTCAAGTTCAAAAGGAACATGAGAGCTTTGAGAAGATCTCCAAGAGGAGCAAAAGAGGATGGAAACTGATTCTGGTTTCCTGACGCGATCATGCTATTGCTCTGTTGAGTGACTAGCCACTTATAGCAATTAGGTCGAGTGTGACCAGCTGCTCCACAGTGATGACAGAGATGCTACTTCTTTTGTTTAGGCTTTTGAGAGTTACTCTTCTTAGCCCTAGGGTTTTTAACCTCTTTCTTATCTTGCTTAGGGGGTGCTCCTAAGATAGATTTACCTTTGTCTATGTTCTCACTAGCTAATTCATTTTTAACATTAGTGTTATCAGATTCAACATTATTAGCAGGGTGAACAAAAACAGTAGTACTAGTAGAAGCAATACTAGGAGAAAAAAAATCATACTCTAAACCAGATTGATCGGAAGCAGATTTCTGAAGACTGAGCATTTCATTGAGCTTAGCACTTGAAGTCCTTTCCAACTGAGCTCTGACTTGGAACAGTTCTGCCTCAATCTTCTTGGTTTTCTCAGCCAAGAAATTGTTCTCAAATCTCAGTGTTCCAATAATTTGATTGGTTTCATCAACCTTTGTGGAAAGCTCTTCACGATCAAGCTCCACATCACTGAGCTTCTTGGTGGCCAGCCTATAAAGTTTCTCATGCTTCTCAGAAACTTTGTATAATTTCTCATAGGCTGTATGGATATCATCTTGATCATCCATTTTCTCGAACTTAGAATCCACCAAGTCCTATTCTTTATCCACATCTTCAACAATCCCCTCAGTAGGATTGACAGTGGCAGTGAAGGCATTTAAGATTCCATCATCCTCATTATCGGAGTCATCCTTAGGCTCAGTGTTGCTCAACGTAGCAGCAAGTGCCTTGCTCTTCCCAATGGTCTTGAGATACGTAGGACATTCTTGTTTCATGTTACCGAAGCCCTGACACCCAAAGCACTTAAGTCCTGAGGGAATAGTGTATGGACCGCCATCCCTAGCATCCTTCTTCCCTTTGTCTTGGCTCTTGAACTGTGAGGAACTGGATTGCCTACGGTCTTTGTCGAAGCCCTTCCCATTGGCATTCTTCATGAACTTCTTGAATTGCCTTATAATGTAGGACTTCATTTTAGAATCTTCATCGTCTGAAGACTCATTAGTGTCACTTCTCTTGACCTTCAAAACCATGCTCTTGCTCTTGCTTGATTTCCCTATCCTCGTCAAACCCAACTCATAGGTCTATAGATTTCCAACCAGCTCAGTCAAAGGAATTTTGTCAATGTCCTTTGATTCCTCAATGGCAGTAATCTTGGCATGGAATCTCTCGGGTAGAGATCTAAACACCTTTCTCACAATCTTGGGTTCAGGAATGGTTTCCCCAAGATTAAATGCTGAGTTTACTATGTCCTTTAGCTTGGCATAGAACTCGTCAAACGACTCATCCTTCTCCATCTTGATCTCTTCAAAACATGTAGTGAGCCTCTGAAACTTTGAATCTTTGACAGCCTTGGTTCCTTCATAGGTTGTCTGGAGGATGGTCCATGCTTCCTTTGCATTTTCAGTGGAGGATATCTTCTTGAATTCCTCATTTGTGACTGCACTGAATAGAGCATTCAATGCCCTGCTGTTGAAGTTTGCCGCCTTGATCTTAGCATCATCCCAATCGGCTGGCACTTCTGTAGGCTTAATCCAGCCTATCTCCACAGCTTGCCACACTTTCTCATCCAAAGACTGCAAGAAAGCTCTCATGTGTACTTTCTAGTATGCATAGTTAGTGTCATCAAATAAAAGAGGTATAATAAGAGACTGTCCTTTATCCATGACAAACAGGGGTCAATGGATCACACAGTAAAGATTAACCATAATCAGAGTGTGCCTACTCTGATACCACTTGATAGGCCAAAAACTTATTGACCATTTGTGATTAATTAATTGATTAATTAGCCAAGTTTATTAATTAATCAAATTAACATGCAAAATGTGTGGTAGCACAAACAAATCATCAATTAAACTAAGTATGCAGCGGAAATTAAATTGACACGGTGATTTGTTTTCGAATGGGAAAAACCTACACGGCAAAAATCCCATCGGGTGATTTTAAGGTCACTACTCCCAAGAATCCACTATTATCACAACAAGCGGTTACAAGTAAAGGAATCTCAATACCTTATACCAACCTACAATTGAACCCTTACCCCAATACCCAATTGGACTTGTTCTGTAGTGATAATCTCTCATTTTCAATGCACGGCTCTCAGTACGTGATTAACTAATTGTGCAGATCCCAGTACGTGACTTAATCACCAACTTGAGAAGGATGTTGGCTGCAAAATTCTTCAATTCATCCAGACAATGAAGATCATGAAGTTACGTGGTCACAAAACCTAAAGGTGTACAAACACAGCAGCTTCTTCAAGAGAAGGAAGAACTAAGGCAAATTCTGTCTCCGGTCACAATTTGCATGAACACAACTTTGCTTCACACTCGCGCAACCTTTGACGGCCCTTAAAATAATCCTTATATATGTTTAGGGTTGTGAGAAAAAAATGCCCAAACATACATTCATGGATTGGATGAAAATCAGCTTGAAAAACTGAACTTTATAAATCTCGACAGATACCCTATCTGTCGAGCAACTGTTGAGCCTCGGGCTGAAACAACTTTCTTTAAACCTCGATAGATGCTAGCTGTCGAGCTTTAATAAACAACACTTTCTCACTTGATTCTTGGATAGACTTGCATGTCTTTAACACTTGAACTTGAAATCTTGTTTCTTGAAGCATTAAACACATCCTAGATATACCCAATTACAAGTAAAATGCGTTTTGTCAAAGGATTAGCCAATTACGTAAAATAGTGACATATGTTCCTATTATTGAATCACATATGTCCTAATAGCAAAGACCAAAAAAAAAAAAAAAAAAAAAAAAAAAAATTCAAAATTAGAGACCAATTTTGATGGATGAACATGGAGTCCACAAGCCTTGAGAAGCAAGCCAATACTACTGGCCGTGTAACCGTGTCCCCTTTTGCAAGTCCAGTAACTACTCCACCTATCATCAACATGTACTTTAAAAGAAAAAAAAAAATCCATTTTAGATATAGGGTCCGTTTGGATACAACTTATTTTTGCTGAAACTGAAAACTGAAAACTGAAAACACTGTAGCAAAATAATTTTTTAATGTGTAAAAAATTACTGTTCATTTTGTTTTTACTGTTCATAAGCCTAAAATCACTGTTCATGGACAATGAACAGTGCCACACGTGTCCAGGGAAAAAAAAAAAAAAAACTTAAAACGCGCTACAGTACCAAAACGTGGACGCAGACTTTGTATCCAAACCGCACCATAGATGACTCTTACATAAATAGACATAAACAAAACATAATGAGAGCAATGTTATAAATACCGTTTCGGAACCCGTTTTGGTTTGTCCATTGGAATGAAATGTTTCGGTATCGGCTTATTTCGGCATACCGTTATGTATGTATGTATGTATTATTGATAATAAAAAAACCATATGAATTATTAAGGGTTTTAAAGGTTTTTTCTTTGTTGGTAGAAAGGGTTTTAAAGTTATAACTTATAAGTACATATTTCAACTAATATGTAATCTTTAAGCCCAAATATCAGTTCAATTATTTATAGAATATAATAAGAGTAATAATATGAAAAAAAAAAAAAAAAAAAAACCTAGATGTTAATGTACGTGGAGGTGACTGTGGAACAACGGAAGTGTTTAAATTACCGTTTTAGTATTACTAATATATATATATATAAATATATATATATATATGTATTATTATATATATATGTATTATTATCTAGTCATTAATAAAATAAATATTTACTAATTGCTATTATAGAGCCAAGTGCTATAAAATAAATGAATGCATTTAATATAGTGGTTTAAAAAGAAATTCATAATAAAGGGAATTAAATTGGTTATTTTAAAAAATATTCAAATTTGGGTTTCTTTTTGTGAATAAGTGAATGTGTTGGGATAATTTGAAATTAGAATCATGAAGCTTCTAGGAAGCTCCACTCCCACCAAGTACCAACTACCCATGTGCATTGGACTCAAAAATATTCACATTCCAAAGCTTTTTTATTCAAAGCCTCGTAAAAGTTTCACACTCTCACTTTTTCTCTCTGGAAGTGGCAGAGACACAAGCTTGAAGAAGTGAGTTTTAATGGCAGCACTTGAGCTTTGTCCATGACTTGAATTTTTGTTTTGTTTTTTTTCTTCTTCTTCCATCTGATGTGAATCTTATCTTTCTTCTTCTTCCTCCTCGATTTCTGTGAACTGTGAAGTGTGAAGCAAACCCAAAACACATACCGGCCAAATCTTTAGTTTCGGCTGGTATTTGCCAAAACACACTGGAACGATCGAAATGCCCCAAAACTAGCGGGATTTTGACTTAAGGTGGAACAAAGGGTATTCCGGTTTCGGTACGAGAAATTCCATCCGTTCTGGCCGGAACGGAATGGAATTCATAACATTGAATGAGAGAACAAAACAGAACAAGCATTTTGTATTATTAACAACAACTATTACCACAGAATATGGAAGAATAAAATTGTTTGTTTGTTTAGACCTTTTAAAAACAGATTAGTTTAACCTAATGAATTAGCCAAGTATTTACTTAGGTTAATTATGAGATCTAGGTTAAACACACGCAAACATATTACTTGGTGTGGAAAAGTAAAGAAGACAGTAATATGATGACCCAGGAAAACCAATGAAACCAACCGTTTCAATGTAAAAACCTGTGAAGAATTTAACCTAGCTATCCTCAAGGTAAACAATTCCACTATGATAGAATGAAAGATTACAATAGATTTAAACCCTAAATCTAAAGCTAGCTCATGTAGAACTTACTAACACGACCATGTGCAGCTTCGACTCCACGGACTCTTCTATCTTGAATTTGCTGAACACAAACTCCTCGTTTGTGACTTTGAGATCCCACTCAAAAGTTTCAAATCACCATCAGTAGTAGATCTTTGTGTAGCTACTTGTTTCCTCTAGCTCTTGATTGTAGATCTCGTTCCGGTAGATGCTTGTTGAGTTAGAAGGTACAGAAACCTAATAAATCTCACAGAAGTAACTAACAAAACTTCCAAGGGCTTCTAAAACGTGATTAGAGTTTTCCTTTTATACTAGGTAGTGTTGGATTGAAACCCTAGACGTTTTCGCAGGTTTTAGGCCTGATATAAAATTTGCAGAATACGATTTTCAATCGGTCGAACCTAACTTTTGATCGGTCAAGCTTCACAAAGGCTTGCTTCTTCTTTCTACAGCATGACAGTTCTTGAAACTTGACTTGAACAAACTTAAGCAATGTCTAACACCTAATCTAGACATGTTTTTGTTCTCGGTTTGCCAACATACAAATATTTGGAAACTAAACTGTTAATCCTAAATATTTAGAACCTAACAAAAACAATGGGAACCTAAAACATTTCAGTATGCATCAAAACCAATTTGACCAAGTCACCCAACATACAAATATTTGGAAACTAAATTGTTAATCCTAAATATTTAGAACCTAAACAAACATTGATATGCTTATGCATTAAAAAAAAACATTTAAAGCTTA
>JARYZH020003358.1:0-11235 GCA_030021035.2 Notholithocarpus densiflorus | reverse complement strand
GAGAGGCAGAGAGGCATATATATTACATACTATTGTAGAATATTTGAGAATGGAGAGTATTTCAATTCAAACATCTCTTGTAACTTTACATGGTATCAGGGCTCTACAGAGCAATGTTGGTGTGTTCCTTTCAATTTTTTTCCTATCCTTATTATTTTCACTTCTCTTTGTCCCTGCAATGGCGTCTAATAGCTCCATGTCCACCATTTCTACAATAACTTCTTCCTTTACCTCACCCATCGTGAACCTCCATCATGTCATCACTATGAAATTTACCAGAGATAATTTTTTAGTTGGGAAGCTCAATAGGTCCCTTACATCCGTGGTCAATATCTATTGGGCTATGTCAATGAGACTACACCGGCGCCACCACCAATGATCGCGGAGTGTTCTTGATCCTTTGATGAGGCTTCTCAGGTTGTTAGAAGATTTTAGTGAAGAACTTGTGGTAGGATTTTGGCTTTGATATCAAATTGACCTAGGATAATTTGGGAAATTTGTCTACTTGTACTTGTGGCAATAGCAGTAAGTTTAGATTTAGGAAAATTTGTGGATTTTAGATTTAGAACTTTTTTTTAAAGAGAGTTTCAACCTATGACGTCCGCTTCTGATGAGGCTAGATTCTTTATTATCAGACTAAGACACCAATCGGTTTTTTATATAGACAGGGATTGAATTCCAGATCTCTTATTCAACTATTAGAGACTTTACCAGTTGAGTTAACTGAAATCCACTAGATTTAGAACATTTTAGGAAGAAGGGTTAAGGTTCAAAACAGAAAATATTTTATTATTGGTTGAAAAGAGAATATAAAGAAATGGAAATATAATTTTTTCAAATATGCCAACAATGCTATGAACAATACCCATAAGAAAGAAAAGAAGAAAGAAAGGGAAAAAAAATGGAGAAAAAGAACACAAAGACCAACATGCCCCAATATTTCGAGAAGTGAAGAGATAGAAAAATAGGTGGATAAAAAAAAATTTAATTTCTCTCTTTTGTGTTTGGTTGGGAGTGGAAAAGTGGAGAGATGTGAAAGGTGAGTTTGTACAAATATACTTATACGTCCTTATTAAAAAATGATACCCAATTAAAAAAAAAAAAAATAGCAAACAAACAAAAGTGACCACCCAAATTTATCAAAAAAGAAAAATCATGCCAAAAAAAAAAACTAAGGCAATGCAGGACAACTTTAGAAGATCATAAAATCAAAATGAAATATATGGAAATAAAATGATTAATGATACTCAGAAGCATCAGTAAAAAAAAAGAAGGCAACACACCCACGGCCCCAAGAAAGCAAAAAAAGCACAAAAAAAAAGAAAAGGAAAAAGACATCGTAGCTATAAAAGGAGGAGGAGAGGTAATTTAGTTATTGATTGCAACTATTCGTCTCCCCTTTATTTTCTCCCTAAAATGAGGAAATACAATTTTGGTAGGCCATGGGAGAAAACACCTGGGCCTACTAATTTTTCATCTTCCTGTTCTCTCCAACCAAACACTCATAAAATTAGTTTTCTCTATTTTCTATCATTCCTGTTTCACCTCCAACCAAACGAACCCTAAGGTTATATTGTTTTATATATATTAGACACAATGGTAATGCCTGCTCATAAGCTACCAAAAAAGTTAGAAGTTTAGTTGAACCACAATATTGGTTGGAGGACATCCCTGATAATGTGGCTCTTTTGTAATTCAGTACAGAGTCATCTGATGATTAATAAAATTTCGATCTTGATTCTAAAAAAAAAAAAAAAAAAAAAACACTTCCATATTTGTTTTTATCAACTTCATCCCCTTTCAATATATTAAGCATTTCATAAAAAAAAGAAAAGAAAAAAGAAAGAAAGAAAAAGAATGCATTAAGCACAAATATATGTAGACATGGCAAATCGGGTCAGAATTTTCTGACCTGACCCGGAAAATACCCGACTTGAACTCAATTTTTTTTTACCCGAAGCAAAAACAGGTTAACCCGTGACCCGACCCGTGTTTTTTGCAGGTCAACCTGACCCGACCCGAACCCGAACCATTTTTTTAAAACTTTTTTTTTGGTAAAAAAAAAAAGTAAAATTAAGACAATATTGGTTTAATTGTTTATTGTGAACTTTAAGGAAACAATTGATATATTTACATAACTATATGCAAATTAATTGAAAGATAAATGCATGTGGTTAAGCATTCTGTAATGAGTAAAGATTTTTAGATATCAAATAGCAAAGTACATGCCAAGATAATCTGTAGAGTTAAAAACATAGATTTAAAATTATAGACATGTGTGAGAAACATTCACAAGTGTGAAACTAGTAAATCCAAAGTATCAAATTAGCATAAATTATGAATGCTTAGACCTATTTTTTAACAATTTATGTCCAAAATAAACGGCTTTTCAAAATAAATTATGATATTTCTTAGAGTATGTGTTGCTTAACAATGATATGATATTCATAAAAAAGACCATGTGTAAATAAGTAAGCAATCAAACTTTAATGTATATCTCAAATTGAAATAGAGTGTCAACCACAATTGATAATAGATTATAAAATTAATTTTCAAGATAGCAAATTTCTTATATGTTTTTATTATTTATCAAATGAGTTATCCAATAAGTCATTTGTAATTTTGTTTTATGTTTTGGGATGTTAATATTGTGTAGAAATAAAACTTGTGTATTTGTTTTACTTATCTTTGTGTTATTTTGTTTTAGATAGTAATGTTAGGATTTGTATAATTTTAAAATTATTGAATAAGTATTAATAAGTTTAACTGAGTTCATTCTTGATATAAGTGGTGAATTCAAAATATTGCATTTTACATTAAGTAATTTGTTGCATAACTTTCCAAATAGCAAATACATGTTGTTTTCTTTTAAAAAAAAAAAAAAATCATGTGAAAAATACGGGTCAACCCGACCCGACCCGAACCCGATTTTAACCCGCTTAAAATGACCCGTGACCCATTTGACTTGCAATCCGTTTGACCCGACCCGAACCCACCCCGACCCGCCCGTTTTGCTATGTCTAAATATATGTATTAGTAGTATTAGGCCTCCTAGTTTGACTAATAAACTTAAACCTAATAAAAAACTAAACTTGGATCCAAAGATAATGAAACCTAATATATTTAGGATATCCTAGTAAATTCTATATTCAAATTTTTTTTTTGGGTTGAGAATCAATTCTATATTCAATTAAACTATAAAAATAATCTTAATTTGCAAGAATCAAATAAATTACAGATTTTCCCCTGACTAGGAAATTGTCCATAACTATTATTATAAAAAAACCAAATAAAAAATTTATCTTAATCTTAAAAGACTCATACCTAACCTCTAAAACCATACAACTTTTACTTCAATTGAACTTTGCACTTGGACCCCATCAGATAAAATCTTGAATAAACAAATTTGCGAAATTGTAATAAATGGATTATCCATGGCAGCATCAATACTTTTGCCTCAAATCTACTAGCTGCTTCATAAATGATCCTAAAGTCATACTTTGGGAAAAAGACTCCACCATTTTTACCATCACTCGCCCCAATTTGCAATCCTGTGGAAGCTTGACAAATCATTTGCCTTTTAGTAAACACTTGCGCACCCAAGCCACCCAAAGGCTCCCAATATGTTTCATAACGAAACACAGCAGCTATATTCCAATCAGCAATCTTTTTTCAAGCCCAAGCCACCTTCATTGTGCAGAGGACATGGGGTGTCCGTTAAATGCCACCTAAGCCTATCATGTATGCTATTTCAAAAGAGTGTGTATGGAGTGTGTGCAACAGTGAATGTGTAACAAAATTTAACCAAATCAAAATTACCCAAATTAAAGAGGAAAAAAAAAAAAAAAAACTGGATTCCTTTCTTTATTGTAATGGGTTTCTTTTTTCTCTGTTGTTGGGTTGGCTGTACAATGTGGCAGATTACTTTAACAGTAGATTACTTTAACAGTAGTGCCCTCTTCTTTTGTACACTTTCTAAATCTAAACATTAACAACAAAGCAAGAATCAAAAAGAAAACGCAACCTCTGAGCGACCATGGATATTGCATCTTTCAGCAGGGATGCACTAGAGTGCTTTTGTTGTCCAGTTCTGCAAGAGATTGATTACCTCCTTCACTACACCAAAAACATAAACGAATTCAAAGATCAAGCACAAAGACTGAACGCTGTTGTGTCGGACGTCAAAAATGCAGTTGAGCAGGCAGAAAGAAATAGGGAACGAATCAAAAATGAAGTCCAAGTCTGGTTACAAAGAGCCAATAAAAAAGCCACTGAGGCTCAAAATCTTCTGGACAATGAAGTACAAGCGAACCGGAACCACAGATGCGCATGTGCTTGCTGTTCTCCTGATTGGCTTTCGCGCCACAAGTTGAGCAAGCAAGCAGTGAGTATTGGTAAAGAGATGGGTGTTATTTGTGAAGAAAAGAAGAGTTTTGAGACTGTTTCTCTGCCTGCAGTTCCGGAACCTACAGCACCAGCACCAGCCAGTCATTTCATGTCGTTTGAATCTACCAAAAATGCTATGGAAGACATCTTGAAAGCTCTGAAAGATGACAACAACAACACCAACATTGTCGGGGTTCATGGAATGGGCGGTGTGGGCAAGACCACGATGGTAAAACAAGTTGCGGAAAAGGTCATGACTGAAGGTCACTTCCATCGTGTGGTGATGGCCACTGCGTCGCAGACTGTGAATCTCAAAAAAATTCAGAGTTCCATTGCGGACGGTCTAGAACTCCTTTTGAAAAAGAAGAGTGACGAAGGGAGAGCAAAAGAACTGAGGGAAAAGATAATGGCAGATAAAAGAATCCTTGTAATTTTGGATGATGTCTGGGAATGGATTGATCTATCCAGCATTGGAATCCCAATTGGCAGCAACCTTGAGGCTTGCAAATCGAAGATCTTACTGACTACGAGACGAGAACATGTTTGCAATTCGATGGGATGCAAAGAAAATAGGATCCATCTCAATATCTTATCCCCGGAGGATTCTTGGGATCTATTCATGAAGACAGCAGGCACAGTTTTTGACTCCACTGAATTTGAAGCTGTAGCTCGCGAGGTTGCAGGGGAATGTCAGGGCCTTCCCTTGGCACTAGTAACAGTGGCGAGGGCGCTGGGTGACAAAGATGAAGAAGAATGGAAAAAGGCAGCGAGGCGACTTAAAAGGTCAGTATCTCCAAACCCTGATCATCAGGAAACAGCCCTTTCATTGCTTAACCCATTTGATTTACAACATTATGCATTATATAATGAGAATACTCTGCTAGCATTTCCATGACACTTTTTATTGTTTACAGTTTACACTTTTATTCTGATTTTGAAAAACATACCAAATTTAAGATTGGATAGATGATAAACTACTTTCTTTTCATCCACTCTCTTATAAATGGCTTCTATTTCAAGCAGGGCTATTAACTACTTGCAATTGTGGTTGGAGTTGAAGGGACAGTAACGGGGTGCGACGGGGTTGGATTATTGTTGGCTTGCCTCAGTCCTATCCGCTCTTCAGATGAAATAAACTTGCATGGGACAAGCATGTTGGAGTGAGGTAAGGTGGAAGTATTTTGTCATTCCTAATGAGATATTTCCAACATTAATGAGATAAACATGAAAGAAACGAGAAATATGTAATAGTGAGAGTGCTAATAACTGAGTGTTTTGACAATAGTAATAGAATATGTAAAAAAAAAATTTAATTATAAATAAGACAGGTATAAAATATTAAATGATATGTATAGATATATTCTAAATAAAAATGATATACATACTTGAGGTGGGACGGAAAGGGCAAAATCTGACTTCTCATCGTGGAAAAACCGATGGAATAGAGTGGGGGCAAGATGGGGCATTTTTGCCATTCCAAAATTCGGTTCAAGTTCAAGATTGTATTGCCCAAAAGAAAAACAAATGAAATAAATGGCAGTGGATCCAAAGTAATAGTGAACAAATATAGATACATTTTTATTTTTATATTTATATTGTAGTACATTTTATATATTTTATCCTTCTGGATAAACAGTTGGCTGGCAATATTTCAGTGGTACAATTGTATTTCAAGTAGTAAATAGCTTGTACTCTTAAATAATTGAAACAGATACTTGATAATGTTTCATTGGAGCCCTGGTTCTCCAACCTAAAACAAATAGTAAAGATTTAAATTATGAATGTTTTTCATTAAAAATAAAAGCTGAAAATTTGTGTACCAATATTGTGCTTATCATATATAAGAATTACAACAAACCAATTTATGATCATGAGAGATGATGACCCAATTGATAAAGGGCAATCTCAAGCTAAATTTTTTTAAGAAACTGTTAAAGTGTATCATACCTATACAAAGACAAACTTTCAATTATCAAAATTTTATCTCTAAAAATAATTATCAAAACTTTCTATCCCTATGACAATAAATTTTTATCACTAAATTCTGACTGCAAACTTGAAAGGCAAAGATTAAAACACTACAGTTTAAATACAATGAGGACCTAAAAGCATAGAATTCAAGCAATGTAACAGTAAAATAGGGATTTTATACATCTGGGTTTTATCCATACGAGCTTTAGCAAGCCAATTTATTGATTCAATCATCTTCTTTGGTTTATTCGTTATTGTCCATTTTCTTCTTGTAAGAAGGTTCCTATCATTTTATGAAAACACTTTTTTATGAATATTATTCTGTATAAGGAACCTGAAACAACACGAAGAATCCAATGCAAACAAGAATGAACATTTATGTCTCTCTTTTCTTTTGTTGTGAACTTGTGATGGCTAAGTATTATACTATTATTAAAATAAAATTAATCAGACAAAACCTGATAAGTTAAATATTTTTATGGAGGAAGTGAAAGAAAAGGTCAGGGCTATAGAAGTGCAAAGGTGCAATAGCCTCATAAGGCGATTGGAAATAAAAATTAGAATTTCAAGAACTTGGTTTCAATAGCCCCAACTATCTTGACCCCTGACCCAACTCTCATTTTACCCAAAAAATAAATAAATAAATAATTTTGATTCAATGTATACAAAAGAGAGAACTCACCTCCTTGAGTCGGTTGATGTCGGAAGCAACTAATCAAAGATGGACCTACGGTGACTATCATAAAGGGGATTTTGGGGATTTTCCGATGATACAATGGCCAAGTACCGTCGGAACCACCAATCCAACCGGTGGCTTCGTTGCTTTAGAGAGACCTTCACTCCATGAGAGTTGGGACTTGGGACAGCTTCACACACGAGAAAATGGGAGTGTGAGTGTTTGGGGGTTTGGTTTCAAATGCTAAGTTTCAGTATTTGGGTATGAGCTGGGGCTGCTGTGACAATGGATTGAAGGAGAGGCAAAGAATGGCAGTTGCGCAGGGGAGAGAGAGAAAAAAAAAATTGATTTTATGAAAGTTTACTCAGACTTATTAGAAATAGTGGGCGGACTAAAACAGTGGGCAAGCTGTAAAATTTTTTAAGGGTAAAATAATCTTTTTGTTATTTGATGAGGTGTCAAAGATTTAAGTCATTAGATTAGATCTATAGCTGAGAATTTAGGTATTGCACGGGATATAAATCCCTTGCCAGCACATCACACACACATCCCAACAAGTCTGCCAACTCATTACACACACATCCCAACAAGTCTCTGTCATTATCCATCTTTTTGTTGATCAACTACGTCATCAATCGGCCGGCATCTATAGGAAATGTACTTTGTGTTTTCCTCTAAAACAAATACTCCAACTCAGATGATTATGATCAGAAACATGGACACAGCCACTAACTACGTCAATATACGCAGCAATAGGCTAAGACATCCCAACTAAAAACTGTGGCATTCCTTAAGCATTGGGTTCAGAGGCGGAGCTATTTATAAGGGTGCAGGGGAATGGCCCCCAAAATTTTGAAATATATATATATATATTATTGTTTTCAAAATTTAGTCTAAAAAATAAGAGTTGTCCCTCCAAATATTTAAATTAGTTCAATGATGCTCTTAAAAAAAATAATTGTTATAATAGTTGTGAAGACATAACTTTATTTTTTGCAATTCTATTTTTTTTTTTCAATTATTTGATAAAATTTGGCACCAAATATGTTTGAATCTATATTTTTCAATCCATTATGTGGCGATTAACAAGTCATTGACTTATTAAAAAAATCTTGTCACGAAAACTATACATAAAATATCTCTTTAATTGCCACATAATGGGTTAGAGTAAGATAACTTCAAATATGTTTTGAGCCTAACTTATTCTTCCAAGTTTTGAATCATTCATGTTTTTGAAAATTTTATTAGTTCAATTGAAAGATATTTTACTTACTTTAGTATAAAATTTTATAATTTGTATTGAAAATGAAATTTCTTAAGAATTTTACTATGAAAATGTTAAAATTGAATTTTATTTTATAAAATATCGCCATCAAACATAATTTTGATTGAAAATACTAAGCTTTTTTTTTGTTGGGTGTGTGTATATATATAACTTATCAACTAAAAAAATATGTATATAAGCACTCTAACACGTCCCTAGTAAAAGATGCAATCTCTATGCAAGTGCCTCAAAGATTGCATTTTTTTTCTTTTGTTCTTGCCTAACTGTTAGGGTTTGTTTGGTTACAGGGGTAGAAAAATGGGAAGATAGAAAATCAGGGGAGGATGGAAAAGTGGGAGGATAGAAAATATTTTAATTTCTCTCCTTTTTGTTTGGTTGGGAGTGGAAAAGTGGAGAGATGAAAAAAATGAATTTGTATAAATTTACTCATATACCCTTGTTAAAAAATGATGGTCAATTAAAACAAAAAAGTGACAAACAACCAAAAAAAAAAAGCAATCACCCAATTTATTATAAAAAAAAATCATGTCCCAAAAAAAAAAATCATGTCTAGTTAAACAAAAACAAAACAAAACAACTATCACACCCACAACCCAGGAAATCTCAACAAAAAAAAAAAAAAAAGGAACTGGACGAAAACTTTTTGAGGAGAAAACTTTTTGATAGGCCCGGGGAGAAAACATCCGGACCCCACCATTTATTTTCCTTCCTTTTCACTCAACCAAACACACTCCAAAAAAGTTTTACTTCCCAATTTTTCTCCAAAGTTTTCCATCTACCCTATTTCACCTCCAAGGAGTGGAAAGAAGATTACACCCCACTTAAACATAGTTTCTCAAAAAAAAAAAAAAATATATATATATATATATATATAGTGCAATGTATAAATAGTTTTTTTTTCCTCTTTTGTCACAATATTTTTTTTTTTAGAATACTAAATATTTTTAACACACACATAGGGAGAAGGGAAAATGTCTTAAAGAAACTTACAGTAGTGTATATCCAAAAGGGCCTAACTCTTGAATATACAGCACGGGCTTTAAATCTTTGTAACTCACACTCATTTTCCAATATGGGATTTATCCACTATTTTTTCTTTTGAGAATACTAAATATTTTTAACACACACACGGGAAGAGGGGAGAATGTCTTAAAGAAAC
This sequence comes from Notholithocarpus densiflorus, assembly GCA_030021035.2. Classification (NCBI taxonomy): domain Eukaryota; kingdom Viridiplantae; phylum Streptophyta; class Magnoliopsida; order Fagales; family Fagaceae; genus Notholithocarpus; species Notholithocarpus densiflorus. Next base: position 1,758 of record JARYZH020003358.1, on the reverse strand, counting down.
TTACAGTGGTGTATATCCAAAAGAGCCTAACTCTTTTGTCACAATATTGATGTGACTAATTGTGAATAAATGAAAAAAAAGTGATAATTTATATGAAAGTGATACACTAATGGTTAAAAATAGAAGAAGTCAATAATTATACTACGGTTTATATGAATTAAAACCATTAGTAGCAGGTTGAGATAAATAAATAAATATATATATATAAACAAAACAAAACCAAGTTAAATGTAAGTCAAATTTGATCGAAAAACCACACTTTTTTCAAATTTTGCACTTTTTCTTTTCGTTCATGCTTTGCTATTAATGTTTCAAAAAGTGTAGAAAGAAGAAATGACAATGCTCATTAAATTCAAATCGGATATAGTCTAATAGAAAAATTATTAGGTACGGTGACTCACTATTCATGTAAATAGGTACGATGACTCACTATTCATGTAAAAGGATAGAGAATTGATCTTGGAATATTGAATAATTTAAACACACATGTATGTATATTACTTATACATAAAATATATATGTAACATTATTTAAGATATAATATTTGCTCATGTACAACAAAAATATATACATCAACTTAATCTTTACTCTATTCAAAACTTTTTTTTTCCAACAAGTCCTTTTGTAAAAAGTAAGTTCTCTTATAAATCAAATATATTGATCTCAATTATTATTCTTTACATATTTTGACAAAAAAGAAAAAAAAATTATAAATTTTTATCAAATAAATTAGACATTACATTGTTAGAGTATACTAATAGTTTTAAAAATTATGAAACAAATAAAAACTTAATCAATTTTAAATAATTTAAATTATAAACAGTTTACACATTAATTGTTTATGAAACCCCTATGGTTTTGTTTTATATAAAAATTTAGGAGGTTTTATGAAACATTTAAAAAAAAAAAAAAAAAAACTTTAGGGTTAAAAGTTTCACGATCAAGAGTTTATACATTAAAAAATAAAAAATAAAATACTACATGAGAGTTAAGTGTTTGTTTGGTTTGCGCATCCATGTTTTGGACGTCGCGTTTCAGGCTTTATTTTTTTAAACCAGTGCCTATTGCACTGTTCATGGGACATGAACAGTGCAAATAGGCATGTGAACAATAATTTTAAAAGTGAACAGTAACCGAAAAATGATTTTTTATTATTTTCAGTTTTTAACAAAATAAACGATATCTAAACGCACACTAAGTATGTGTTTGGATTGACTTTTAAGTTGTTGTTTAGCGTGCACTATTGCATGCCTCACGTGAGTCCCCCAAGACAATAGTACAGGTCTCATTTAACTTGTTTTGGCTCAAAAAGTCACTATTTTGCTGGCCCACTTCTTTGTTTTTGCTCACCTTTTTATGAGTAATGCTTGGGACACATAATTTGCTACAATTTTGTGTCATAACTCTCTACGTGGTGAGTTGTGATTGGCAAAAGTGTGTCCTCACATGGCCTACCATCACACATTTGCTAATCACAACTCGCCTCGTGGTAAATTGTGGCACAAAGTTGTGGGGAATTATGTGTCCCTATCATTACTCCCTTTTTATTTACTGTTGGTCTCACTCTTTTTTTTTTTTTTTTTTTTTTTTGGCAACAATATTTTCAGCACAAAAAAAAAACAATAAACTTATTTTATTTTATTTTAAAAAATTTTTCTATGCACTTTCAACAATTAGCTTCAAAGAATTCCATATTTTATGGAGAAACCAAGAGGGTTTTCTAAACATTTTCCTATTGTTGACTACTAGATAACACCG
>JARYZH020003357.1:0-11247 GCA_030021035.2 Notholithocarpus densiflorus | reverse complement strand
AAAGATTGCTGCTGATTAAAAAACTGATCGCTGACGTGTAAAATTAAGAAATAAAGAAAAAAGAATTAATTTTACCTTAATCTTTGAAAATGGAAGCACCGTGTGGATTGGGATTCGGGTGTGGGTGTGAGTGTGGTGCAGTGATTTGGTAATTTGTAAAAAAATAAGATGCGAGTGCATTGAGATACATTTATTAATAAATTATTAAATATATTTTTATTAATATTTTTCTGTACATTGCTAAACATATTTTTTCATATAACGGTAAATATATACCAATTTAAGAGCAATAGTAAATAAGAAATCTTTGGAATTAATTTAATATTTATTGAATAGTAGCAAAAATAAGCTAAATAATAAAACAAATTGACTTTAAACTCTAATCCTAAGCACAACCTTAGGGTCAGTTTGAGATCCGATTATTTTGAAAAAATTTTTGCTGAAAATATTGTAAATAAAAGTAAAAATTAGCTAAAATAGTACAGTGAGACCCATGAATAGTACCAAAAAGTGCAGTGGAGCCCATAAATAGTAGAAAAAATAAGTTGAATAGTAAAATAAGCTGACTTTTCAATTTGGAGCCAAACACACACTTAATAACACTCACACGCACACGCCTCACTTTTAGACACCTATAGGTTGTGGACTTTCTTTGCTTCACACCATGACTTGGTGCTTTTCTACGCACAAACATGGGAACCCATGCCATGGTTCCAATTTATATATGATTTATGTATGTTAAGTAGGGGTGTGCAATCAACCTGCTAAAATCGATTCGACCTAACCCAACCTGCCGGGTTGGGTCGGTTTTTAGGGCTTGGTGGGTTGGGTTAGATTACAAAAAAAATTTTCATAGCTGGTCGGGTTGGGTTTGGGTCATAAAATTCCAAACCCGCCAAACCCGACTCGACCCACCTATATGTTTAATATATATTTAAAATATATTATATAATTAATAATTTTTTTTTAAATAACCAACTCTTCCTCCTATCCTATATAAAAGCCAATATTAATGTATATTTTGTTTATCAACTCAGGTGGCAGGTGTGATATATTTTTTTTATGTTAATAATAATAGTAATAAAAAAAAATTGTCAAACCCATGGATTCAACCTGACCCAATTCGACCCATGTGGATTGAGTTGGATTTATGTGATGGGTTGGGTTGGGTTGAATTTTTTTTAACCCACCATGGTAGATTGGGTCAAAAAATCCCCTTAACCAGACCCAACCCGACCCATGCACACCCATTGATAAGAAACCGAGTTTGAATGTTATGGTCCTTTCTTTCAGCAATGCTTCTAGCTTCTTCTTTCTTCGGACTGTACAGGCTTGGCTCTATAGGCTTTTAGGTTCTAGGTTCTTATTTTTATTTCCTGCCAAGACAACTTCTAGAACAGTAGGAGAAAAATTGTGGCTGAAGTTCAACTTGTAAAGGAGAAATGTAGAGAATTTCGGAGAGTGAATCTAGAGAGAAATTTATAGAATGACAGTGGAATTTCTAGAGATAGGAGAGGCGGTGTTGATTTGCCGCATGAGAGAGATTGTTTTCAGATTTTTTATTTTTTATTTTTTATTTTTCATTTTTTTTGGGAAAACAAATGTTATATTTGGTAACAGTTTTTGTTTTCTATTTTCAAAACTTGTTTTTAGGAATATAAAGAAAAAAAACAATTTTCTTGTATTTTTGAAATCAAAACATGTTTGGTCAGTTGAAATTAAAAAGATAGTTTTTTGAAGAAAAAAAAAAAAGAGAATACTAAAATATGTTGTTATTAGGATTTGAACTATAATGCTAACTCATTAAATGAGACAAATTCATTAAATTAAATATATATTTTTATTGACTTTTGAAAATTAGAAACGGAAAACAACCTTTTGCATGTTTTCAGTTTCCTTCATAAATTAAGTTTTGAAAACAGTTTTTGTTTTCTGTCCATTTTGAGTTGCCAAACAAGTTTTTTAGTTTCAAAAATAGAAAATCGTTTTTGGGAATAGAAAATAAGGAAAAAAATAGTTACCCAACATACCCTTAGTTCCTAAATTTTGTTCAAAAAAAAAAAAAAAAAAAAAGATAGTTTTCTATTGACTAATTTTTTTGTTTGTTACCAAATACTAGAAAATGTGATAAACTATCTTTACAATTTACAGAAGATTTTTCATCAAAATAAACAAAGCATTAATCACAAAAGTAACCATTACCATGTACCTCTGTTTCTCCCCAACATATTTAAAACATCCAAGTTAAATGGAGCGGGCCTGCTGCAGGTTGGTTCAAGTTAAATTCTGATGGCTCCTCTTTGGGCAACCGGGGCCGTGTAGGGGGAGGTGGTATTATTAGGAATACAGATGGTGAATGGGTGACTGGTTATGCCAGAGCTATAGGTACCACAACCAGTGTAGCAGCTGAACTGTGGGCGCTGCGAGATGGAATTAATTTATGTCTTTCTCTGCGCTTAGCTACAACCGAGATAGAGCTGGATGCTAAGGTGGTCATCGATCTTTTGGAGAAGGATGGGGACAACCCCAACGGGAATGATATCATTGTTGCTGATTGTAGGGAAGGCCTTAAGAAGTTTTCTTTTGTTAAAATTTAGCACTGCTTTAGAGAGGCTAACAAGTGTGCTGATGCACTAGCTAGGAGGGGGGCTCTTCTCTCTCAAGATTTTATTGTTTTTTCTCAACCCCCTGTGGATGTTGCTCTGTTAATTAGCTTGGACTATGCTGGGACGTATTATAGTCGTTCCACGTCTTGTATCTCTTCTGTTTAGTTTCTTTTAATGAAGCTTCCTTTTTGCCCCCAAAAAAAAAAAAAAAAAAAAAAAACAATAAGAGTGAAACCTTATGCAACAGCCAAAAATGTAAAAAGCATATGATATAAATATTAACTAATGATATTTTTTTAGTTTACCCGAACCAGTGCCATTGGAAACTGAAACCAATTCAGATCAATCCACGAGGTAGCAACAAAATGTTAGTATATGGGAAACTAGAATCTCACTCAACCCTTCAAAAATAATATAAAATAAAACTCACACAATCATTACGAAAGCCAGCTTTTTCCCAAAAAAAAAAAAATAATAATAAACTAGTAAAGACACCTAACTTTATTCAAGAATTAAAAAAAGAAAAGAAATCAGATTTGAAAAAGTACATAAAATGATAGTAAATCTCAAATCCCCCAAAAAAGGACAATATCTATACCTTACTACCATCATCTATCATGATCAATTCAACCTTTTGTGAAGAGTGAAGACTCAAATATTAAATGCCTTGTGTTGAGATGGTCCCCCTGTCAATGGGGATGCGCTGTCCCGAATGATAATATAACACACAAAAATTTACTTTTATTACTTTAATAGAGCATTTTTATGATACACCTTATATTAAAAACAAAAAGAATTCCCTTCAAAAAAAAAAAAAAAATTCTAACATTACAACACAATAAAATAATAAATTCATTTCAATCATCTAATTCTACTTTCATTTAATTGAGATCTCTATGTTTCAAATTTATTCAATTAAGTTATTGTGTCAAATTTTATTTTAAAAATTACCATTAAAAAATATTTATCAAATAAAAGAATCTATAAAATTAATAAAAATATTTTATAGATTTTTTGTGTGAGATTTTTTTTAAAATTTTAATTTAATTAGTTAATTGCATGCTTAATAAAATTTTTTTGACGAAATTGAACAAAAAGCTTGAATTGAATAAACTTTAAGCTTAAAGGACTAAATTGAACAAAGTAAAGTTAGAGGTCTGAAATAAATTTCAATCAAATTTGAAGAGTCCAATTTACATTTTAACATTTTAATAATATAAACAACCAATAAAAAATCATTTAATTTATCTAAACCAAAAAATATCTTTCTCTTTTTTCTCTCTCTAGTATAAAAAAATAAAAAATATTTGTTTACAACATGGTACCCTTCTACCATAGCATGTTTTAAAAAAGAAATTAAGATTTGCCACATCTCATAAAATATGATTTTTGGTGTTTGGTCTGTTAAATGTTAAAAATATAGAATTTAGCAATTGATACACTTGATGCTAATGCTTTATAAGTATAAATTTGGGAGGAGTTAAAAATTAAAAATTTTAAAAAGTTAAAAATTAACTTTAAAAAACTAAAAATCATATATTTAAAATAAGAGACAAGTTAACTAATGTTAATGTTATAAGGACATTGGTTTAGAAATATATATATATTTTTTAAATTTTACGAAAAAAATATAATTAATTTTTTATTAGTTTTTCCATGAAAATAGTATCAAAAATTTAAGACAAGTTAACTAATAAGACAAAAAGTCAAAAATTAACTTAAAAAAAAAAACTAAAAATCATATATTTAAAATAAGGGATAAGTTAACTAAAGTTATATATGGACATTAGTTTAGAAAATATTTTTAAAAATCTTTTATGAAAAAAAATATATAATTAATTTTTTATTAATTTATATATTTTATATAAAAATAGTGTCAAATTTTTTTTAAAATAATTTATTAACAATTTTTACCGCAGACGTTATTAAGATGGGCCTTAAAAAAATAGTACGAGTGAGAAAAAATATATAAAAATAAAAAGGTTAAAAACGTAGTACATAAAAATTAAAAATTAAAGGCGTACTAAAAGCTGGACACGGATTCAGCATTGGGGCCACATCAGCAAAACAGGAGCTGACGGCGGCTACCGGCGTTGAAGTCGCCGGTTGTGCTTTATGAAATGAGAGTACAGGCCTATTCGCTGTGCCTACCTAGGCCTTCTCGGTCTCTCTCACACCACCTAGCTACCTCTTCTTCTTTTTTTTATTATTTATTTATGGGAACCACCTAGCTACCTCTGCTCTGCATAAAGCTCCATGCATAAACTCACGACTCATATGTCACTTTTTTTTATGCTATGTTTATTGGGCTAAGTGCCCCCAGCACACTGCCATTTTTGCCACCTGGATTTTGGCTTTTAATAATGGGGACTTTTTTAATTAAGATTGTTGCTGATCTGATGCGACTTGTTGCGATTGTCTCGGTTGCCCAAACCAAACTTATTGAAAATCGACTTTTTAGAACTGCGTTTTTGGATTGAGAGGAAGAGAGGATAGATGAGAAAAGAAAGGTGAGTCTTTTCACATTATTGACGTGTTATGATTACTGATTTGCTGTCTCTGCTCTTATTGCGCATTAATACCTGCAAATACATTCAAAAAATTTAAATTTACAACCGAAAAATTTTATTTTTAAAAAGAAAAATGTTACTGGAACAATTATTGCACAGTTTTTTCTACAATCTGATAAGTTGTAAATGGTAAATAAAAAATGGGTGAATTCACATTTTTATTAACTAAAACTTATCATTTGGCTAATTGTGATAAAAATTGTGTAATAAGTTGTGATTCTAACATTATTTTATTTTATTTTTTTTAAATGACCAAACTTGCATTTCTAAGATTTTTTTTGGTTTATGAGTAAGTTTAGGGTGTGTTTGGATATCGTTTATTTGCTGAAAATTGAAAACTTATTATTGAAAACACTGTAGAAAAATAATTTTTAAAGATGTAAATAGTGCCGTGGAACCTAAATTTACCTACATATCTGTGTTTTGCTGAATTTGATGGTACATAAACAGTATCCATAGGACCCACTAAAAAAACGATGAACGCTTGGGCAAAATGCCCCATCCAAATGCATGCTTATTATCGTAACAATTTTTACACTCACAAGTCACATTGCGGTAAAATTGTGAAAATTGTTGTGTTATCATGCTTACTCTTTTTTTTTTTCTTGGGTGAATTTCTACCAATGCAATTGAACTTTGATTCCTAATATTGGAAAATGTGATTGTACATGTGCATACCAATTTGACTTAATTCTCATATTATTGATTTGTATCAAGCCACATTAAAATCATGGGTAAAGCGCTTGACAATCTATTTGTAAATTTAATAATATTTTGGGAAGATTAGATTATTTCTATAAGGTTTGTGTGAATAAACCAAATATAATCATCTTTTTTTTAAAGGCAATATATAAGAATCTTATCAAAGTATTAATCAAACTAAATTTGATGTATACTTATATGCTCGAGCATACAAGTTTCTAGGCATCATATTCTCCATTATTTTTATGTTAATGATTCAATATGCATGTGGTTAAATCGTATATTTTGTCATCGAATTTTTATATTTGTTTCAAAATTATCAATATATTTTAAAATTATTAACTTTAGTCCCCATGCTTTCAAAATTGTTTCAAAAAAGTTTTTATTATCATGACAAATAAAACTTATCAAAAATAAATAAATAAATAAAATTTATGTCACATTATGGGCTCCACCTCATTAAAATGATATTAGTTTTATGAATTGTGTTTGTTACTCTAGTATTTTCAATCACTACCATCTCAATCCACCTATTTGCAACAAAGGCTACTTGTGCCATATCCACCATTTTATGTAGTAGTTCTTGTTTTACCAATAATGTGACTAAAACATGTATAACATTCACATTCCACACGTTGGTCTAGTCTTTTTCCTTTTATATTTCGAGTAAAATACAAAACTTATCAATGAGGTTGGGGCTAATATCAGGTAGTACTACCAATATTTTTAGATAATATTTATTTTGGTTCATAAGCACAAACGACACTTAATATTGTTTAAAAGATTCCCCAGTACTCCTCCAAGTTTTTTACTTCATTCTCCATCTATGGTTGTTATCCATTTACCATTTGATACCTTAAGCACTTTATTGTGCATATATAATAGTCACAATGCAATTACTGTGAGCATGCAGTCAAGACCGTTGTTGTACACATACAAAGGGATCTAAGTTTATCGCGACGAGATTCAATTCGAGCCCACTCTTGAGACAAACTTTAAATACATTTAATGTCAAATATCCCATACATCCTACTGGCTGCGTATGGTGGGATCATGATACAAGGAGTAACATAACCCCTAAAGGAAAGTTTGGTTCAGCTTTTTGATTTGTGATTTTTGAAAAAGTGTCAGTTTCAAAAAGTGTAGTATGAAACTAGGTTTTTTTAAAAAGTAGTAAAAACTGTTAAACCATAGTTGAATATAAATTATTATTATTATTATTATTAAAATTAGGCTCTTGGCTAAAGGCTAAGACTTAAATACAATATCTCAGGTACAGTATCTTAGGTTCATTTTTTAAAATTCTACAATGTAATTTTTTTTTTTATGAGATAGAAATGTATTTTTTAATTAAATAAAAAAAAAACAGAATCATAAAAGACATAGCCTCAATTTTTTCCTTTAATCTTAAATAAATTTTTTTATGGGTCTTTTAATATAAATTAAACTACACCCTTTACTATTCTCGGCAAATAATAAAGGCACACATCGCTTTGGAAAGGAAAGCAGCCCATTAACCCGTTTGAGAATCTTGTAAGCGATAGCACCATTGCAGTTTCGGCAAATGTAAAAAAAGACACTGCATTTTTACTGACTCAACGGACAAAAAAATATTACTCTAAAGTAAAAGTAAAATAGCGTTATCTCTTAGCTAAAAATTGAAGTAGTATGAGCAGCTTTATACGAGGCAAACCTGCTTGTTACTTAAGTGCTGAAAATGCTGCAAGTTTCAGACAATGATCCTGGTCTTTTTCCGACCGGACCGACCCTTTTGTGTTTGTGTTTTTATTCATTTCCTTCCTTCCAAAAATCTCTACCTTGTTACGTAAAGTATGGTAAAAAAAACAAAACAAAACAAAACCCTACAAGACAAAGTACTGTAAGAAACTACTGGTAAATTTTTGCAGGAACCAATAGGCAATAGAAGGACTGGTATAAAAGAACGAGTTATAAAAACATGCGCGTGTTCACGCGAATCACATTTTGCACTAGGGGACCATCTATACTGGACTAAGATGGATGATGAATATGAGTGAGAGCTCAATTATAATGGAGCTGACATAACAGGTCCAGTTTTGTTTTGTGCATAATTATAAATAATTGCTTCTATTATTTTTGGATGATTGGATCTACCCTAGCAACACTTTTTTTTTTCAAGCTAAAGCTAGGGTGTATTATGATCAATTAGGTCGGCCTATATATATGTGATGAAATATTGGTTTTATTTGATTGTTAAAACTACCCACATCCTAAAATCTAGACAGGTCCATTGGTTTTAAATTACTGTTGAATTAGCAATCCATATTTATTTGATTCCTACAGAGAGCTGCTTCTTTTTGTTTACTAATTTAATGCGCTACCATTTCTATGTAAGACTGTGTGTGTCAATTTTTTCGTCAAACTTGTTGCTCTCTGTTGACCAGATTTATGTCACTTTAGGGTCTTTTTCTTTTGGGGCTAATATGAATCACTCAGTTTACTTACCCATTTTTATAGTCCATATTTTCAGTCATTATTTTATAAGGTGGGGTTGGTTTGGCACAATGGATAATGCCTAGCAAAAAGGGCATCTACAATATTTGTTTCCAATTCTCAAAACAGGTGAATGGTGTTTTGCTAGCTGCTACTATAACCACAGTCCACCACCTATCATTGTCTAGCTCATTGAACTTCAATTAGAGTGAGTTATAATGAGTTGAATCCCAACTATCTTGACCTAAAGGTATCAAAATTAACTACAATTTTGAACATCCACAGAGAGCTTCAGAAATATCATAAACTTCTCTCACGAATAAATATGTGTGGATGTAAAGAGGAGTCAGGGCAATGTGGTCCTTGAATTGTGAAAAAAAGAGCAATGTGAGTAGTGAGCAGCAAGTGAAGGGGACCAACATATCCTGAAATGAGGTTTTCTTGTAATAGAATTTCTTTGTCCTGGTTTTATGGTCTGTTGCACAAAAACAGAAACAGAAGCACACAAAAAGGATTCTTGTGGTCATTTTAGGAACTCGGGAAAACCCTTTTTTATGTGATCCATTATGTTTTATCACTTCCCCATCAAGATACAGTATAATAATAATAATAAAAGATAAAAAAAAAAATATTTGTGTGTGAAAGCAGCAAAAGAAACAAAGGAAATATTTGGTTTGAGAGAATGGGAGAGAAAGAAAGAAAAAAAAAATTTTGTTGTTTTTTGTTTGTTTAAAAAAGAACAAGAGAAGAAAAATAAAAGCATTTTGGTAACGTTGTTATAGTATGTTATTTGTATTTTTTGAAATTACACGTGGGTGAAAAAGTGTGTAAAATTACGTGTAATGTTATTTAAAAATTGAGAAATGTTACTTAAATTACCCTATCAAACAATCCCAAAATGTGATGAGAAAATATTTCCATAAATCCTACTAATTTTTTATTTTCAATTTTCTATCAAAATCCATAAAATTATTCTCATTCTTTTAAAAAGTTTTTACTTGTGTAAAATTACATTTCTATCTTTTAATTTTTTTATAAATTAAAGGGATTAAAGTGTAAAATACATTTTATTTATTTCAAAACACATATTTTCCTTTTCTTTTCATCAACGGAGTGGAAATAGCCTTTTTCCAGTTTCGTTAATTCGTTCCAACAATTTTACAATTACAGCCCTACGCCACCCTTTTGTCATAGCCACGCTAGTCTACAACACATATCTCCTCGTACGACACTATTCACGCCCCATACAATAAAGCGCGTGCCAATTCATATGCAATAACTAAAGCCACTGGCAGCTTTCTTATATTTAAAAAATAATAATAAAGAGAAAGAAGATAATTTTGATTATTTCTCCTAAGATTTTAAATATTGGATTTGTGGATTTAAGTTATTCCATTAATTTCTTATAAAAAGAAATGTTATTCCATTAATGCATTGTAACGACTAACGAGGTATCCATTAAGAGCTAACTAAGCTCAAAATAGTGACATTTTTTTCATTCAAAACTATATCATTTTAAACCCTAAATTTTGGGGCAAATTGCAATTTATAGATATTATTTTTCGATTACAAGCTTTGTAGGCTCTATATTTCACGGCCACTATCATTGGCACACCGATGGCCACTTCATAGATGGACCCAACAGCCCAACATTGGTCAACACGCAGGTGTAATTTTTTTTATGGGAAATGTTAACAAGCATCGTGCAGTGCTTGTTAAGGATTTCCTAATGTAGGTCTTACTTAATAAAAAAATTAGATAAATGAAAGAAAAAGACATAAAAGTAGCTCGTATTTTATTTTAATATATTTTTTCTCTATGAAATTGGCCTCACAACTTATAAAACTGAAAAAAAAAAATTACATAAAGCTGAAAAAAAAAGACAAAAAAACTGCCAAAAAAAAAGTAAAAAAAAGTTGTTAACGGCAACCCATTTTTTATAAGTATTAAAATTTTCAAGCCATTGAGATACCCTTATAAATAAGAAGAAGAGTATAATTGTAAAAAAAAAAAAAAAAAAACGAAAATTACAAAATATTTAAAAAAATTAAAGTACAATTTTTGCCCTGAAAATTTGAATTGTTTATATTTTTACCATTCATGTTTAATTTGCCTTTCTGTTTTACAAGTTACCTTTAAAATGGACTAAAAGAAAGGGTAAAAATGAAATATTCATTTTTCGTTCTCTCTGTGCGTCACGTGCACGAGAGAGCCTTCTGGGGATTTTTCTAGAAAATAACACTAAAACTCAAACTATATTATAAGTTAGGCAACGTTTCAAACATATTGCATTTCTAACAATTCGAGTCCAGTGAACTCGATTTTCGGGGTTATAAATCGAGTATATTGTACTTGAGTTTCAGTAGCTGATGAGCTGGGACAAAGTGGCCACGTATGCGCATAAATCGAGTTCATTGGACTCGGTTTTTGAACATAGAAATCGAGTCTGATGGACTCGATTTTTATGTATAAAAACCGAGTCCAATAGAGTCGTTTTTTATACATATAAACCGAGTTTAATGAACTCGGTTTTTATACATTGAAATCGAGTCCATTGGACTCGATTTCTTTTTGGCCCTCCCACGTGTTTATGCAGCAGATCGCACTCAAATTTCAAAACAAAAAACACTCAGTGATCTCATTCCCTCCCACTCTCAGTCTCTCTCTCACTCTCACTCTCATTTCATCTCGCTCCGTCTCTCACTCTCATTCCCTCTCGCTCCGGTCTCTCACTCTCTCATTCCCTCTCGCTCTGGTCTCTCAGCTCCGTCGCCGTCCGTCTCTCTCAGTCTCATTCCCTCTCCTGCCCTCTCGCTCCGTCGCCGTTGCCGTCGCCCCTCCGCTCCGTCGCCGTCGCCGTCCGTCTCTCTCAGTCTCATTCCCTCTCCTGCCCTCTC
>JARYZH020003355.1:0-11250 GCA_030021035.2 Notholithocarpus densiflorus | reverse complement strand
AAAAAAAAAAAAAAAAGAAGTTATTTTTGAAACTTCTAGAAACTGTACACGTGTTAGTCTTTGAGTAACAACCTCCTTGATTCACAGAACTAACTCCTTCAATGCTCTTGGATGAAGAATTCATGATGTGGCACTACCTCAATCAGTTCCAATACTTCTGTGCTAATCAAGGCATCTGATGCAAGCTTCGTGGTCTGAGCAATGCACTCCTCATCAGCAAATGCTGCACTGCTTGCTGCCCTCGTGGCTTGACCAGTGCATCTAGCATCAGCAACTGCTGCACTGCCTGCTACTCTTGTGGCTTGGCTAGTGCATCACTCATCAGCAGTTGCTGCACCACTTGCTACCTCTATGGCTTGGGTTATGCAACTCTGTTGTGGGATGTTGCTTGCACTTTTAATAGTTTACTAATTAAATTCAACTATTTAGGGGCAAATACTATGTATTTGCTCCTAAATAGTTGAATTTAATTGGAGAACATAAGGTACAACATTGAACCAAGTGTATCTAAGTTTTGTTCTTTTTTGTAACTGGGTATCTAGAAAACAAAAGTATATACTTACTAAAACAGGTACTGATTTCAGCTTAGATTTGAGGCTTTCTTTGTTATTTGGAGTTATGTTAACTACATGAAAATGTTAGTTTTGTATCTTTGTTGAAGTATTTGTTTCCTTTACTTAATCTGTTGTTGTGCATCAGCTCATTTACATGTTTTTTTTTTTTTTTTTTCATACGCAAATTTATTTTCCTAATCTGCTTACTTTTTTTTTTTTTTAAATTCAAAAGGAGGCTCAAGTAGTACCTACTCATGGAAGCCCAAAAAAATCAAGCACTGCAATAGACGCTCCAAAAATTGGCATGAAATTTGATTGTGATGATAGTGCATATGAATTTTACAAAGATTATGCCCACCAAATTGGCTTCAGTGTACGGAAACAATTTATAAAGAGAGGAAATATGGGACAAGTCATAAGGAGAACATTTTGTTGCTCAAAAGAGGGTGAACGAGGTGTTGACAAACGCCAAGAACAGGTACATTTTCATCGCCCAATCTCACGAGTAGGTTGTTTAGCACAAATGACATGTCAACTTCAAAAAGATGGTATGTTAGAAGTTGTTTCTTTTCATGAACAACATAATCATGAGTTTGCTCCTTCACCAATGAAACATATGTTAAGATCAAAAAGAAAAATTGCACCTGCTCAAAAAGCTATTGCAAATGATGCAGAGAAGTCTGGAATATCAATAAAACAAACTATAGATTTATTGAGCATGCAAGTTGGTGGTCATGAAAATCTTGGTTTTTTGGATTATGACTATAAAAATCATGTACATCGTGAGAGGAGAAAGGCTTTGAAGAAAGGTGATGCTCGTGCTTTGATGGAATACTTTCATAATATGCAATTAGAAGATCCATCTTACTTTTATTCAGTACAAGTTGATGATGATGGTCTAATATTGAACATATTTTGGGCTGATGCTAGATCAATAGTTGATTATAGCCACTTTGGAGATGTTATGTGTTTTGATACAACTTATAGGACAAATCAATATGATCGACCCTTTGCTCCATTCATCGGAGTTAATCATCACAAACAAATAACCATCTTTGGTGCAGCTTTACTTTATGATGAAACCATAGAGTCATTTAAGTGGTTGTTTAAAACTTTTTTGAATGCAATGTCAGGGAAGCAGCCAAAAACTATACTTACAGATCAGTCTGCTGCAATGGCTAAGGCAATAGCAGAGGTATTTGTTGAATCGAATCATCGTTTATGTGTATGGCATATTTATCAAAATGCTGCTAAGAAACTAAGTCATGTATTTCATTCATCAAAGCACTTTGCAACTGATTTGAGCACTTGTATATATGATTATGAAGATGAAGATGAATGGCTAGTTGCATGGAATAATATGCTTGAGAAATATAATCTTACTAATAATAAATGGTTGTGTGGGATATTTGATCTAAAAGAAAAATAGGCCATGGTATATGGTCGACATATGTTTACTGCTGATATGAAAAGTACCCAACGTAGTGAGTCAATGAACAATGTGTTGAAGAAATACTTGAAATCGAAATATACTCTTTTGCCTTTTTTGGAACATTACTCTAAAGTCTTGGCTGATAGGAGATGTCAAGAACTACAAGCTGAGTTCAAAATGAGGCAGACAACACCAGTTTTACAACTTGATGTAGAGATGTTAAGACATGCTGTAAAGTTGTACACCCCTAAAATGTTCAAAATGTTTCAAGATGAATATATGAAGATGGGGGATTGTACAATTTTCAAGGTTAGTAAATCTGATACTATCATTGAATACAAATTTAAATATAGGCAAAAAACTCAAGAGCACCTGGTTAAATATGAAGCCTCAACAACTAATGTTCAGTGCACTTGCATAAAGTTCAGTTTTGTAGGAATTCTTTGTGTCCATGCTTTGAAGGTTCTTGACAAAAAAAACATTCAGATACTTCCAACTCATTATATATTGAAAAGATGGACACAAGATGCAAATGTTGGTTCTATCAAGAACTATCATGGTGTTGATATTAAAGGTAATGCTCAAGAGTCATTGGGAAAGCGTTACTCTCATTTATGTCACAATTTTTGTGAAGTTTCCATACTTGCAGCAGAGTCTGAGATAATGTATGATTATGCTAAAAGATGTTCTGACACATTATTGAAGGATTTGCAAGAAATGAGGAAAAAATGTTATTCCCTCAACATGGAGGATCAAACAGAGGTCCATGATGAAGTTGTTCTTAGAGATGTTTTACAAGGTGATAATGGATGCCAATCCCATGAGGGCATAACTTTTCAAGATATACGTGGGATTAAAACAAAACCTACTATTAGACATCCAAAATAAAGGTTGAAAGGTGTGTTAGAACGGCCAAGAAATCCTAAATCTCAAAGAAAAAAGGCATGTGAGTCAAGACAAGTTCAATCACTTGGATGCCTAAATAAAGTAAGATATGCTACATTGCACTATAATATATGAATCTATATGTCTATAAATTTATTTTAAGTTTATGTGACAAATATTCTTTGCACATGTTATAGGCCAATTCCTCAGTTGACATTAATTCTCTTGAAGAGCATAGTAATATTGAACAAGTTTCATAGTTGGTGGATAATTTCACTCAGGTATGAATCTTTGGGTTTGAGTTTTCAAGTACTTTTCAACCTATCGATAATAATCACTGTGCATTTTCTTTTCCTGGATAATTACCAAGTTGCTCCATCTGCCAGCTTTCATGAGAAGCAACATGTTCATGGAAAGTAGTATATTGCTGCAAAAGTATATCATTCTGTCGTTTAGGTGTATCTATGCATTTCTTGATTTTCTTCAACTATGCAATACTAGATTCAGTTGTAGCCTGAGCTGGTGCTGCCTTGGTGCACTATCTGCTGCACTGTGTTGCAACCTGAGCTGCACTAGTGTGGCAGCTGATGCACCTACTGCAGAACCGGTTTCATGGATGGTGGTGCTGCACTGTGTTGTTTTGGAAACTGTCTTGACACTATCTTGCTTGTTCTGATATATATTTATTGAATGAACACCTCACTACTTGAAATAATAAGATAAACATGTCATTGACGTAAATTTGTTAAAATGTAAAATGTAGGAATCTGTCTTTTGTAGTCATTTGGTTGGACAAGACTATGTTGTTGGACAAATTGTTGAGACAAATCAGGTATGCATATTCCTTGTGATTTTTGCTACATGTGAACCTATATTTTTCCTAAGTTTTTTTTTTTCATACATATATTTATATTTGGTGGCATATTTGCAGGTTTCAGTAGCTCTTGATGATAATTTATAATCCTTGAAGAGCACTATATTAGAGACTTTTTGAATTATATTTTTGCAAAGCATGTCTTACTTGGCAAGCTAGTCAATATTTTTGGACAATTTTTTGCACAGCTAATGGACAATATATGGCACATACAAATGACAGCTAGTGGACAACAATATATTGGACAATTTGTTGGAAATAATATCTAACAGTTTTTGTAACTAATGAAGCTACTCAAACATGTTAGGTTCTATATTTGCATGTTTGAGTAGCTTCTAGTTAGGCACTAATGATATATGTAAAATGACAAATATTTTTAAATGCAATGGAAATGTACATTTCTATATGTTAAGATCCATATGTGCATAACTGCATATTATGTAATGAAAAAGTTTTGTATATGCCTTTTTTGTTTCATTGCTAGGTGGTGTTCATTTTTGGATTTTATGTTTCAAGATGACTTTATTTCATGCTGCAGAATCTATAAACTAGAACAAGGTGATATATTACAAAAGCTTTATAACTTTTCAGATTGCACGTTATGTTTGCAACTTCTTCAACAAAAGTGAATATTTTATTGAACTAAGCAAAAATAGATAGAGAAAGTACTTTAGGTTATCCAAAGCCAAGTGTACACACAATTTTCGTAAAAGAAGAATCACACGATCACGAAATAGTGTAACAAATTATCAATTGTATTGATTTGTATATATGTGAGTACAATTCTCTGTATGACTCTTTACAATGAAAGAATACAATAAAACTCCTCTGATTCGATCTCCAAGTAACTTTACGATCCGAAGGGGCTATGAAGTTTGATCTTGAATCGTACTTTGATGTCTCCAAGTTGGATGTGTGATTGGATGTACTTGAGTTTTGATTTGAAGTTGAGGGCCGTTGGCTTGATCTCGAACTTAATTGAAGGAAAATCTCTACTTTGATTTGAAGAAGTAGAAATGAGCTTTGATTTTGAGGGAGCAAGGGTGCTCTTTTGGACTTAGAGATGACTCTCTATTTTGACAGAGTGTCAGTAGGGTTTTTTTTCTCTAAGTTCCCCCCATTCTTCATATGAGAAGCCTCTATTTATAGGCAACTCAATAGTATTTAATTTGGAATTTTCTCTCAGCATTTATTGAGAGTTGAATTATGAATTTAATTTGATATTTCATTTAATAAGAACTTTCCATATAGGTCTTTTCTTCTGACGCTGCCATATGGCTTTCTTCATTTGATGCTGCCACGTGGCTTGATTTCATTCGTTGATCGTCCACGTCATCAATTGAAGATTAATTTGATCACAAATGAACAATCGGACGGTTGTGAATACATCATAAAATTTTGATGTCTACACCAAGTACAATTACCAAAACAAGCTAAACAATGTTAACAAGAATACAAGCAATTACAGGCCAATACAGTTTCCAAAACAAACTACTAAAAGGAAACCAAAAGGCTATTCAACAACATTTTAGCCAATCTCTAGTGCAAACTTGAGGCAATATCTCCCACTTTTAGCATAATTCATTGTTGGTAGAGGTGAAAAATTGAGGCAAATATCTCCCACTTTTCAACAATGATATCTGCATTATGGCTTAAGTTGTGCTCATCTCTAAGAATATTAGCTAACACACATTCCATATACAAAGTCCAATGGAAATTTTTTTTTGGTTAAAAGACAATAACATTAAACTAAAAAGCTACATCCAATTCAGTACAAAGTCTGTTAAAAAATACACCATTACAGACATCCTCCAAAGCCTTAGCTAAGTCCACAGGTGGACTTGTAAACAAGTGAAATCTAGTTCTTGGTCAGCACCTATTCTAGCCATCAGATCAGCGCCTATTCTAACTTAACAATAAGGCAGGGCATATTCAAGCTACAACACAACATAAAACCATCCCTAAGCCCCCAAAGTTCAGCAGCAAAGCTGTTAGTTGCTCCAACGTGTCTTGTAAATCCCACAACCCAATTTCCATGCTCATCCCTAATTACACCTCCACATCTAGCCTGCTCCATACAGCCTATAGACGATCCATTAGTGTTCAACTTCTTCCACCCTGATGGAGGTTTCTCCCAACGGATTTTTTGCTAGTTTTGCAGACTGGATTTCGTGGTGAAGTCACACAATACATAAACTCCAATGTTTGGTTGTAGATCTCCATAGGCAGATTTGGATTTGGATTTTTCCTGTTGAAGACGTATGAATTTCTGCTCTTCCATATACTCCACACAGCAAAGTTGAAATAACTTTTGTCTTCTCGTTCATTTTCAGTTCTTAACATCACCTTCCCCTAAACCTAAAACTCACCATTTCCTTCCCCCAAAATCAAAACCCAAAACTCAAATTCTCCCACCCATGTTGAGCATAGCTGAAAATCATGGTTGTCCAACCTATCAAATTAGGATTCTCTATGTGATCAAATGCTTTGCGGCAATCTCCTATGCTTCCAGATTTGGAGTACATAGTCATCAGTGAACTGCCAACAGAGACATTTGAATCTAAGCCCAACTTTGCAATATAGGCATGCAGTTAAGTCCTAATGCATGATCTATTCAAAAGTGCAACAACTCCCAGCATTGATGAAACTGTGATATAGTCCATGGCGAAATCAGTCATCAGCATATCACGGAACAGCATAAGGGCCTTTTCAATGTACCCATTTTGGCCTTTTCAGCATATCACCCTTTCCACACCCAATGCTTAGGTACGCTTGCTTTCCTCTTTCTCTTTTCTTTGAATTTTAGTTTTTCAATTGAAACCAAACAGAGGAAAGGCAGCCTACTTAATGATGAAAATAGAGGAAATATATATATATATAAATATATTTATATTTATATTTTTTTTTTAATTTGGAAATATGATTTAGGTTATGGTATTGTGGTCTGATTGGTTTTGATATAGGAAGACCAAATGCTTGACATTGATTTGTAAAGCCTTTGCTTTTTTTTAATTAGGGTTATTTTAGGCAGGATACCGATGGTTTTTTTCT
The DNA here is from genome assembly GCA_030021035.2 of Notholithocarpus densiflorus. Taxonomy (NCBI): domain Eukaryota; kingdom Viridiplantae; phylum Streptophyta; class Magnoliopsida; order Fagales; family Fagaceae; genus Notholithocarpus; species Notholithocarpus densiflorus. Next base: position 4,454 of record JARYZH020003355.1, on the reverse strand, counting down.
TTGATTTTTTAAATTCCCCAGTTTAAATTATTTAACAAATTTACCATCTTTGGCTCATATATTTGTTTCACATTGACCTTTGGTTCTTTGCGGTTCAATTTTCAGTTGCTTATTTTGGATTCTCATATATTTTGGATTTTCATATATTGTGTTTGTTCCTTCCCCTAAGCCTAGGTACGCTTGCTTTCCTAGATATTTACTCCTTCTAGGTACAACATTAATTGGTTTCACAGTATTGTTCGTTACATATTTACATGTCCAAAGCTGAATACAAGAAAATCCTGTGGGTTTGTATTTAAAATACAATACGGTTTCAATAATTCAAAACATAACCCTAGCTAATTCTTGCATTGTTGCAACAGTGACTGGCTTTGGAACTGATAAACCTTCTATTGGAATTTCAAAAAGTGGAGGTATGTTAAATTTTGATTACCATATGTTAAATTGTTTTTTTACCTCATAATATCTCTTATAGTTAGTAATTTATTTGAATTACTATATGCTCAAGCACACATCTGTATGACAAAATGCCTAAAAGAGGTATTGTATCATGTTTGAAATTTCACCTCAATATTAGAGATGGAGCTAACCAATGCCTATAATCTCTCTCTGATTTGTTTCATTTGTTTCTCTTTTATTTTCTTAAGGCTCAAACTCAGACCCTATCCTCTCTCTCTAATCTCAGCCAAATCCATCACCACTCTCAATTTTCTTCTGTCGCTGATGTTGCATAAGGTAATGTTTTGAATTCAATTATTTATTATATAATATTTTCTCAAAAATTCTTTTCCTAGTGCTATTTGATTACAATTTAGATGTCATGGAGTCAAACTTAATTTATGTTGATAAAATTGTTGATCAGTTGATTACAATTATGCTTGATGCTCTATTCATTCTCTAACATAGCAAAAGTTGTAAACTATACTTATCAAAGTTGCGTCAATGAATTTATGGTTGCAGGGCTTCGTAGTTGGTGTTCTTTGAATTGTGGTTAGGCCATGATAGGAAACTTGATGGGATTTGGAATATGAATGATTAATTTTTGGGTTTGTGCTTTAGTTGTTACTTTAGTTAAATTTTTATCCCACAAAATTTTCCTGCCAAAATTAAATGCAAATTGGATTTTGGGTTTTAAATTTTTATGTGGTCTTTTAATATTGTGAGTGATTCCAGGCATATACAACCCACACAAAAGATCAACCTCAGGCAACTTGTTGAGGTAAAAAGAAAAACCTATGTTGTTGGGGGCATAACCACATAAATAAATTGATGTATTTGTTATGTTTGTTTTCATATTTAGTGTCACAAATCTGTTTTTCTTTTTTCTTTTTTTCCTTTTTTGAGAAAGAAGCTGAATAATATTATTAAAAAAGATCGGCTAAATCAGCCTGAAATATAGAAAAAAGTTGTGGTGGAACATCTTCCATCCACACTAAAAGTTTGGAATGTTAATAGCGTGTCTAGCCAAACTATGAGCAACAAAGTTCTGTTTTGCTATATTGGTAGTTCTAGCAATAATAAGTTGTGCAATGTGATATTGGCATCACTATTTTTTACTTTTTTTGGTACCTTTGCAACTTCTTGAAACATACAAATATATATGCATTATTTAATCACACATCCCTACATTGTGCAACGCTTGAATGAATTTTTTAGAAGTTTTCTACTTTTATTTGTTATTGGCCAGAATTTGTGACTTTTTAAAAATAAATGGCAAATATAGTAGGCAAGATCACCATTGAGCAATTGTAGGCAATGAGAGTTTTAGTGGGGATGGCATTAACAGAACAAGATCCTTGGTCCCTTTGTAAGTGTTTGTTTCCTATTAATTTGTTTCTTCTCTTTGATTTGTATATTTTTGGGATATGCTTTTGGTGTTATTGAAATTGTTTTGGATATTAGGAATTGAAATTGTCTTGGATCTTGATAAAAGCTTATAGGAGTTGGGATTGTTAAAATAGCTTCACCATCCCATTTCAGTTTTCAATTTACTCTTCTACCATATTTTTAGAAATCTATGCTTATAAGACATAAATAAGAAAACTATAAAGTCAGTACTATTACTCAAATGATTATTCAAAATGAAAATGGCATTGACCTTTTTCAAAAGCCAAGAATTTTGTAGGTTTAATCAATATTGTTAGAGATAGTCGTGATTCTCCTATATAGCCCATAGTGAATTAATTCCTTGCCAATACCCATTGTGGATGGCTGCTACGGCTCTGTTGAGAGCATCACATTTGTTGGCATTAATTCACTTGTCGGAACCATGCTTTAAGGAGATTTTAGATGTGTTAGAACATATTCATACTTTTGTGTATTATGTAGAAAATGTATATTATAGGACAGTTTCTAAACAGTGTAATAAGTTAGACAATACTTTGGCTAATCATGCCAAGGAGTTAAGGAACCTATACACTTGGAATATTTTCAATAAAATTCTATCACTTTTGATTAAGAATAATAAAAAACTATTTATTTTAATTCAGTTTTTGTCATTTCTAAAAAATAAAGGTAGAATATTTAACCCAATGTGAGATTTTATTCCTCAATTTTCTTCTTTCTAAACCCTAGAACCTACACCTTTTATGGTTTCTAGACCTTTCCCTTCCCTATGAAAGACCCAGTTCTTGTTTTAACTCTCTGTTTGTAGTCTTTGTCATTCCAACCATAACATCATGAACTACAATATCTCAAGCCTAGCCTTTGTTTAGTATGAATATGTGATTGTGACTGTTTTTTTTTTTTTTTTTTTTTTTTTTTAAATTTCTCTATAGTTTTGATTATAAATACATTTCCTCTATAGTTTTGTAGGGTTGCTTTGTCACTATTCTCCCCCAAGGTTTTTTCCCTTTTAACTCACACCCTTTTAATTTTCATTATTAAATACCCATCTTTTTACATATCATCTACATCTTTATTTATTTATTTATTTAGGGTTGCTTTTTAGTTTGGAAGACCACATAGATTTTGACTCTTTTTTTTTTTTTTTGTTTGTTTGTTTGTTTAGAAGACTGCACAAATTTTGACTACACTACCAAGCCACAAAGCTTTTGTGAAATGCACTCAAGCATGCCTTTAGTTTTGGTTTGGCATAAACTTGAAACAAATGCCATAAATATCTAGATTTTTGGCTTTTGCATTCTTAATGTTTGAATAAAACCATATAGTACAATTTAAACATGTTTCACATAAGCTTTTGAGGTCTCAGGTCATGTTGTATTTATATATGGAAAAAGATAGTACCATTTTCCACCTTAGCACAATTCGTACTGTTATTTTATTTATAACTTGGATATATTGAAGTTTTTTTTTGTGTGTGAATAATCTATTTTGTTATTTATTTCTGAATTTCATGATGAAAACCAATGGAATACTTATTTTCATGAAGATTATAGAAATGTTGAACTTTTTTAATAATTCAATAGTTGGCGTGGGGTTATTATGAAATTTATTGACATTAAGAGTGTTTGGTTTTACATTGTAAATCTTTGATGAATTGGTATAATTTGGTGTTATACTTGATACTAATTTGGAGAAAAATTAAGTAGCTTGAAGAAGTTGAGAAAAGAGAAGAGCCTAAGAAAGGGAGGAAATACATTCTTGAAAAGTATTGGATAAAGCTTGAAGATGTAAGCACAATTGTATATTTATTCTATTTACTGGTTCTTTTGTAATACTTATTAAACCAAATGTAAGAGCACATTATGATTATTGTAATATATTACTTCATAATATTTGTATTTATCTCATTTTTAATATTACTTTATAATATTACATGTTTCATCTTATATTAGAGCCAATTTAGCTTTCAATAATTGAAATTTGAGAAATGTTTAAACCTGAACATGTTAACATTTGATTTAAAACAATCATGTACATCGCACGAGTTAGCGACTAGTTATTATTATTATTATTATTATTATTATTATTTGAGATGAGTATAATTGGTATCTTGATTCTTGAGTCCTTGATATAGGTGAAGTTATTTGTGAGTATAATTGGCATCCGCTCTTAATGATACTCTTTATAACCCGTACTATAAAGATTTGTCATGAAATAATAAGTTGGTTGTTGGGATCATTAGTCTTGCTTGGCCACATTTTGTGTTAATGAGCTTAACTTTTTCTAAGAGACCATGCCCTTAGCCGACCGAATCAAAGTTAAGCCAAACTTTAGGATTTGTTCTAAAATTGTTGTGGGCAGCATCATTTGAGGGAGGTTATTCAATTTAGCTTTATATAAATATATATATATATATATAAATTGCATCAAAAACTTTGTAACTGGACCAACATCTTTTGATATTTATTACATAGATATCTATGGATCAAAGCCCCACACCCTCCCTTATAAATATTAAATTACTAAAAAAAAAAAAAAAAAAAACCAGGTTGAAATATCTTAAGCAGGCTTAGAAAGTTACTTCCTTAGTCAATATATAGGTCCTTTAC
>JARYZH020003354.1:0-11256 GCA_030021035.2 Notholithocarpus densiflorus | reverse complement strand
TTTTCCATAACAACAAATACTTTGTCCAGAGAGAGAGAGAAAGAACTGGGATGGAACCACCATTGGACTAGGTGGGGCAATGGCCCCTCCAAAACTGGATTTTTTAAATATTATTATATATATGTGTACTAATTTTAGCAATTTTGTTCTATAAAATTACATTTTGTTTCCCTTTAACAATATCATTAATTCTTTTATGAGTAATGTTATTGTACGTTTTTAGACCCCTTAAACACAAGTTGTTTAACCTAATATTAAGCCAAGTTAATTAACAAGTTCACTAATATGATCTAGGTTAAACACATTCAAATCATATCATGTTAATAGTGCGGAAATATAAATAACACACGATATGATAACCCAGGAAAACCAAACCGGTAAAAAACCTGGGGAGGATTTAACCTAACTATTCTCAAGGTAAAACAGATCCACTATGAAAGAATTGAAGTTTGTACAATAAGACTTAGACCACTAACATCCTATTGCTACCTTGAGTAGAAAACTTACTACCACGACCACGTGACAGCTCCGAGTCCACGGACTACTTCTTTCTTTGATCCACAGCAACCACAAGTTCTCCTACTTGTGTTTTTCTTTAAGCTCTTGAAACAGCAATCGAAGAGATCACCAAGTTCTTGACATCAATCTTGATCTTGATAACCCTAAGTGTGTATGAAGGTAAACATCTCTAGATCTCATAGAAGATTTACACACACAACATATCAACAACATCTAAAACGTGGCTAGGGTTTTTACTTTTATACTTGAAGCAAAACATAAAACCCTACATGTCATATGGGCTTGGGCTGAGCTGGAAAATTCTGTAGGAAAAACAATCTGCATGAGGTTCGATCAATCGAGTCTAATTTTCTTTCAATCGAGCCTTGCAGATTTAGTCCAGTAAATTCTACAATTACTCGATTCCAACTTTACACATAAACACACTTTGAGCAGCCTAAATCTAGACTCTAAGTTTTGATCATGGTTTGTCAATACATTACCCATTGAAGTTCTAATACACTTAGTTCCTAAAGTCTTAGAACCTAACAGTCATATTCAAAAACTTTTTTATAATATTTTTATAAACTATTTTGGTTGCAAATTCTTATTGGTTTGCATATGGGTACACCACTCATCTCATTTTTTTACTTACCAATAACCACCAATCACATCAGCAATTTATAAAAAACTTGTAACTCTAACATTTTCTGTGAGGACATATGTGATTCACTTGTTAGGAACATATGCCACTATTTTATATAATTGGCTAATCCTTTGACAAAACGCACTTTACTTGTATTTGGGTAGATCTAGGATGTGTTTAATACTTCAAGAAATCTTGTTTCAAGATCAAGTGTTAAAGCCATGCAAGTCTGTCCAAGATTCAAGCTGAAAAGTGCAAGTTCATTAAAGCTCGACAGCTAGCATCTATCGAGCTTGAAGAGCTGTTCCAGCCCCATGGCTTGACAGCTGCTCGACAGATGGCTATCTGTCGAGGTTTATGAAAAACAAAGTTTCAGTTCTGTTTTGACTCCAATCCGTGTTTATGTGTTTGGGCCTTCTTTTCTCACAACCCTAGACATATAAAAAGATTATTTTAAGGGCAGTCAAAGGTGACACAAGTTGCATAAGTGTTGAGCAAAGTTTGTTCAAGCAAATTACGACTGGAGACAGAATTTGCCCTAGTTCATCATTCTTGTGTAAAAGTTGTTGTGTTTGTACACCATAGGGTTTTGTGACCAAGCATCTTCCTGATCTTCATCGTCTGGATGAACTGAAGAACTTTGTAGCCAACAACCTTCTCTAGTTGGTGATTGAAGTCGCGTACTGGGAGCCGTGCATTAAAAATGAGAGATTGTCACTACAGAACAAGTCCAATTGGGTATTGGGGTAAGGGTTCAACTGTAGGTTGGTATAAAATACTGGGATTCCTTTACTTGTAACCGCTTGTTTTGATAATAGTGGATTCTCGGGAGTGGTGACCTTAAAATCACCCGGTGGGGTTTTTGCTGTGTAGGTTTTCCCTATTCGTAAACAACTCATCATGTCAATTTATTTTCCGCTGCATACTTTGTTTAATTGGTGATTTGTTTGTGCTGCCATGTACATTGCATGTTAATTTGATTAATTAATAAATTTGGCTAATTAATCAATTAATATATTACAAGGGGTCAATACGTTTTTGGCTTATCAAAATCAATATTATGTGACACTAGAAGGAATTAGTGTTGGAGACACATATATGCCCTTTAACTCTTTATGTAGGGTTTCTAAGGGCAACGTTTGTATCGATTCAGGATCACCACCATTGACTTTGCCACCAGATTTCTATAATCACTTAGAGGTGGAAGTGAAGAAGCAGATTTCAATTGATCCCATTAAAAATGAAACTCTAACAGGGACACGGCTTTGCTATAGAACAGAAATTACTAATGAAAATGGACCAAAATTGACTGTCCATTTTGAAGGTGCAGATGTGGAGTTAAAGCCTACACTAACTTTCAATCGACCGGTTCATGCATATGATATTTACTGCTTTGCAATTACTAATACTGCAAATACTGCACTGGCATATTTTGGTGACAAAGGATTATATGGCAACTACGTTCAAGCAAATTTGTTGATTGGGTTTGACTTGGAAACAAGGATGGTCTCCTTCAAGCCGACTGATTGCACTAAACTGTAGTGTTTGGCACTTTCATGTAACATATATGATCAATGAAAGATATATACCTATTCATACTTTATATATATAGCTTAATTATCTCTCTTTTTTTTAACCAAAAAAAAAAAAAAAAAGACATCTTTATTTTCATTACAATCTAATCACATTTCTAGCAGATTTCCAATTATACATTCATCCCAAAAAAAAAAAACTAACCAAGAGATTGAGTAGAGACACTTGCGGCCTACGAGGAGGACTAAATAACCAACTTAGGCAGTAAGACTCATTAGAGGCAAGTGCACAATATCGTTCTAGGCTCCAGTCACTAGATCTGAGTAGAGTAGCAAGCTCTCTCTCTCTTTCTCTCTCGGTGTATGTGTGCGCACGCGAAGGCACGACCTCTCTTTCTATTATTCTCTCTATAAGGCCCTCTTAAATCTTTCTCTATTTTAACTCTTCTATTTGCTAAATGATGAGATGATACTCCCTTTTCTCTTAATAAATGCCAGGTGAATGTGAGTAATGAGCGGGTGTTTTTTATAACATATGTATATATGAATTCTATAAAGGTGAATGCTTCTTACTGACATGATACAAAATAGACAAATAATTAGTAGTTCTGCACTTGTGCTTGTTCACTAGTGACTTTTTTAAAAGTAATGTTGAGATGATTTGAAACTTGAGTAAATTACGTATTTGGTTCTTAATCTTTTACATTGTGTCAATTTGGTACCCGACCTTTCAAATGTGTTAATTTAATCTCTAAATTTTTGTTATTGAATCAAAATGGTATTTGTCATTAATTAAGTGGTGGATGGAAAATGCTTAATTGACTGATTATCAAATATAAAAATTATTTTTATGCCACTTCAAATCAAATTACACGTCCACTACCACATGAAATAAAAATTAGAAAAAGATTCCCACGTTAGTTGAATATTTTTTATTTTCAAAAAATCACTTCTTCTCATTTTCCTTTCTTTTCTTTTCTATCAAACATTTCCAAATATCATAAAATTTGCAATTAAATAAAAACTGACCCCAGAAACATGATTGCACCATTCCAACATGAAAAACTTTCACCAGACTATTTCAATTGAAAAAAAAAAAAAAAACCGAAACACTAGTATAAACTGTAAACCACAAATCAACCATTGATATTGGAGAAGCCATCGAAAGTGAAAAACAAGGCAAAAGGGTCTCTCCCCTCACATCACTGTTTCCTTGAAAAAAAGCCACCAACGGAAAATTTTAAATTCAACCAAAACAAAAAAGAGCTGTGGTAGGCAAAGATTTGACGTCCAACTCCGACCTTCTGGTACAAAACGAGTCCACCTTAATGCTCCACGGGTTCAAGCATATCTGAAATCTGGAGATCAACTCCATTCCAGCAACCCCAATGTGGTTGATGTCTATTCTATAGTGACTGATTTTGATTTGTTTGGTTGCCATGAAAATAAATTAATTTTTTTTTCATCGATGATCTAACACATTTGCAATATTTTTTTATTTTGAAATATTTTAGGGGGTTTCATTTGGGTTAAATTTCTATAAGTCTCCTATTTTCTAAGCCTTGTTTGAAAAGAAAAAGAAAAATACTAAAGGAATAACAAAATGTTCACAATATGATGTAATAATGACTGCGATTGATAAACTTCAACAACCTAATTAATGAATATTTGAATTACTTTTATTATTATTGGTAACATGTCAGTTTGTAAGTCAATGTTAAAATTTGGGATACTCTTAGCATCTCTTGTTAAGGAAAAAAAAGTGTTCAATCATTTATAAAACTAGTAAGTTGCCTGTGTGATGCACGGATAATGTTGTAATGTTTTATGTAATTTTTTTATAAAAAAAATGTTATATATATATTATAGCATATTTATTATAAAACTTTGTTACTAATGAGTTTATCATAAAAAGTAACAATTATAAATTGTACACACATATCTATTATAATTATTTTGTTCAACTAATGGGCAATAATTAAAACAACTTTGGAGTAATATTGTATAACAAAAGTTGATCAAAGCATATTAATTCTTTCTATATTATTGATTTTTATTATGTGATGTAATAAAAAGCTTCATTACGAATTTTTTTTTTTTTTTTTTCCTGGTTTCTTCAATGCTTTGTTATTGTGGTATGGTGACACTTATAAAGCTTGTTGAGGGGTATTTTGAGCTTTCTTCACTTTTCCTTTTGTTACATCATTTGCGTTAATCACTAATGAATTGGCACCGAGAGATTCTTGATTGGATCTTACCAAGTTTGGACTTTGTCGCTAAGATTTTTCGTAGGTATTTGCATTCATATTAAATTTCAATGATGTGATAGTTTTTTGTAAATGTTTATATATATATATATAAATTTTTTTTTTGGTTAATTTTGGAATAGTGCAGCAAAAAGAATTAATATAGCACATTGGATTGTGTATTTTTTTTTCCATACCTTTTTGTCATTTGAAGGTGCATCAAAAATCTTAGCAACTATGTAATTTTCAAAACCATCCTTTAGATTGAATTCATTCAAATGAAGTAGGAAAATCCTTTTTTTTTTTTTTCAAATCATGTGGGATTCCTTCTACAATATCAATTTTTTTACAATAATTTAAATAAGCTGTACCTTAGTTTGTTTTTAAGCAAGATCTCCTGTAAATTTATTTTCTCGGCATCTCGATCAAATATCTCATAAGTTGTTTTGTTAGTTGCATCAAAAACTTTAATTTGAATATTGTAACTGAAGTAGTTTGCAATTGTATATATATAGTAGTTATAGTGAGATTAATATATTATAAATATTTGGAGAGTATGTAGTTAATGTGAGTGCCTCTAACCTTGAGATAGAAAAATTTGTTTTTGTTTCACATTTTGCACACTGAAATGATTCTGTTTGTGGTTTGACATTCCTTTCACAAAGCATGCACGAAATGTAATACCAACCCATTGTTATATCAATGTTATTTATTGTTGCAATACCCTAGCAGTTCGCATCTTGCAATGAACTTTGAAATTAATATCTATCATTTTTTTAATGTGAATAATATGATGTTTTTTTTTATTTTTATTTTTATATGTAAATGATGAGTATAATTTGAAATGATTAACAAACCTATTTTGTAGGATCTCTTTCAATGCATTTTATCTTTACTATTGTCTTCGTATTCTTTAAAGATAAATCTTCCTATGAAAATTGTTTTGTATGTATTTTTGGTATTTCTTTTATAGGATCATGTTTTTGACCATTCCTATCATTGAATTTTTTTAAAGAAAATATTAAGTAAATGACATTTTGTGAGATAGTATATGCTATTTATTACACTTTTTTCTTATTATAAATTTTAGAAATATGCACTTGTCAATTATTTCAGCAATCTCAGGGATCTCAAGATTTATATATATTTTTGTTGCACAAGTTGATGACAAAGAGAATTTGTCTGCATAAATTGCATAAAACATTATTAATAAACAAAAGCATATTGAATTAAAATTGGGGAAAAATGAAGACATGATTTCATGAGAATGAGATTTTCTAGAAGTATCAGCTATACAAAATGAAGACACGATTTCATGAGAATGAGATTTTCTAGAAGTATCATCTATACGTGGGGGAGGAGGAAGAGAGTTTGTAAGTGGGTAAGAGTTTTGACTTTGACTTACACGTGGAAAGGGCCAGACTTGGGTCATAATATATAAGGTAATAACTGGGCTTGGGTGATAAAAAAGGCTAATTTATATAATAGTAAAAAGAAGTTATTATGATTTATTGGGTAACAGTAAAAAAAAATTAATAAAAAGAGGTAAAAAATGCTAAATTTATATAATAGTAAAAAGAAGTTACTATGATCTATTGGGTAACAGTAAAAGAACTTAATGAAAAAAGGTAAAAAAATGCTAATTGCAACATTAAAGTGCCGCATGGCAGGACCTCATGCACTCTCGCACGAGGTCTCTGAAAAAAAAAATACCCAGTACTTTATTTCTTGAAAGTAAAGTACTATACAAAAAGAAAAAGAAAAAGAAAAAGAAATAAAGATAAATCATTCCACAATCCACAATCTAAGTGTTAATAAATATCTTAAATATTTATATTCCACTTAATAATATAAATTAAAAAAAAAAAAAACTAAAAAAAATTTACCCAGTACTTGATTTCTTAAAACTAAAGTATCATACAAAAAGAAAAAAAGAAAAGATAAAGATAAAGCATTCCATAGTCCACACTCTAAATACTAATAACTATCTTAAATATTATAATTCACTTAATAATATAAATTTACAAAAGAAAAAAAAAGGTTTACCCAGTACTTTATTTCTTGAAAGTAAATACCATACAAAAAGGAAATATATATATATATATATAAATCACTCCACGGTCCATATGCTAAAAACTAATTACTATCTTAATATTTATAATCCACTTAATAATATAAAATTTACAAAAGAAATTTATCCAATACTTAATTTCCTGAAAGTAAAGTACCATACAAAAAGAAAAAAAAAGAAAAAAGATAAAGATAAATCATTCCAAAGTCCACACTCTAAATACTAGTAACTATCTTAAATATTTATAAGGGGTAATTGCAGTTAACTCACCTGTGGTTTGGCCGGTTTTAACTAAGCCACCTGTGTTTTAAAAAGTGTCACTTAACCCACCTGAGGTGCCCTCCGTTAGACATCCGTAACCCACCTCTTCCTTTTCACCGTTAAAAATAGGGGTAAATGTGTATTTTTTATTATATTTTATGTCTCTCTCCTCTTTTCTCTCCTTCTTCTTCTTCTTCACATAAAACATAAAAGAAAAATATCAAAAAACAAGTCAAGATAAAATTTGTTTCATCATTTTTCATATACATAATTAGCACAAAGTTTTACGAAAGAGGGTAGACAAAGCAAAAAAACCCTCTTTCTAAAACTCTAACCCTTTCTCTTTTGCTGGGTTCTCTAAAAAAAACCCAAATTTGCAAGTAAAAGAAAAATCTGCAAAAAAAAAAAAAAAAAAAAAAAAAAAAAAAAAAAAAAAAAACCCAACAATCTAGCAAATCCAACACCATAACCAATTCACTGAACCATCAAATCATAGCCTCACCAAACTACCACCTCCAACCACCACTACCGCTGTTAGCCACCGCCCAAAACCCCATACCGGGAAGCAAAAACAAAGAAACAAGAAAAACAAAATCATGAGATCGGTTGAGCAGCAAAGCAACCTGATTGTCTAGATCGGCTGAGATCGAAGCAATGGAGAGTGGTGGATTCAAATTTTCTGGGGTTAATGGATTTGTGGGTTCAAATTTTCTAGGTTGGTTTAAATTTCCTTGTGGTTGGTGGGTTCAAATTTTTTGGGTTTAATGGATTTGTGGGTTAATGGATTTGTGAGTGTAATTGTTTTTCCTATTGCAAGTTGTTAGTATTTGGCATATTTGTTCTATCTATGGCTTCAAAAGAAGATGGAGAATCTTCTAGGTTCCTTTCAATCAAAAAAAAAAAAATATATATATATATATATATATATATATATATGGGTTCCTTTTTGTTGGTAGTATATACATCAAGAGGGAACCAAATATTGTGTTGATTGAACAAGATTCGGGTCACGATATGGGATTTGGGTTTGAAGATTTGATTTCTAAGATGGTGAGAGAGAAGTTGTTCTACAATATGTTGCTTCTAATTTTGTTTCTATTGTGGCTTATATAGTAAAGGAGATATTTTAACGGAAATGGCAAAGGTGGGTAACGGGTGTCTAACGGAGGTCACCTCAGGTGGGTTAAGTGATAACTTTTAAACCACGGGTGGGCACTTTTAAAACGGGCCAAACCACAAGTGGGTAAAGTGCAATTTCCCCTATTTATAATTCACTTAATAATATAAAATTTACAAAAACAAAAAGAAATCCTAGTACATTATTTCTTGAAAGTAAAATACCATATAAAAAGAAAAAAAAAATACTCCACAGTCCACACTTTAAATACTAATTACTATCTTAAATATTTATAATCCACTTAATAATATAAAATTTACAAAAGAAAAAAAAGAAGTGAAAAAAAAAATTTACCCAATACTTGAATCCTTGAAGGTAAAGTACCATACAAAAAAAAAAAGAAAAAAAAGAAAAAGATAAATCACTCCACAGTCCACATTCTAAATACTAATTACTATTTTAAATATTTATAATCCATTTAATAATATAAAACTTACAAAATAAATAAAAAAATTCTTAGTACTTTATTTCTTGAAAGTAAAGTACCATACAAAAGGAAAAAAAAATAAAGAATAAAGAAAAATCACTTCATAGTCCACACTCTAAATACTAGTTACTATCTTAAATATTTATAATCCACTTAATAATATAAAATTTACAAAAGGAAAAAAAGTGAAAAAAAAAAATTTACCCAGTACTTTATTTCTTGAAATTAAAGTACCATACAAAAAAAAGAAGATAAATAATAAATATAAATCACTCCACAGTCCACATTCTAAATACTAATTAATATCTTAAATATTTATAATACACTTAATAATATAAAATTTACAAAAGAAAAAAAAAAGTGAAAAAAAAAATTTACCCAGTACTTGATTTCTTCAAAGTAAAGTACCATACAAAAAGAAAAAGAAAGAAAAAAAGATAAAAATAAATCACTCCATAATCTTGAAAGTAAAGTACCATACAAAAAGAAAAAGGAAAAAAAAAAGAAGAAGATAAAGATAAATCACTCCATAGTCCACACTCTAAATACTAATTACCATCTTAAATATTTAGAATCCATTTAATAATATAAAATTAACAAAAGAAAAAAAAAAGTGAAAAAAGAAAATTTACCCAGTACTTGATTTTTTGAAATTAAAGTACCATACAAAAAAAAAATAAAGATAAAGATAAATCACTCCACCGTCTACACTCTAAATACTAATTACTTTCTTAAATATTTATAATCCACTTAATAATATAAAATTTACAATAAAAAAAAAATTTACCCAGTACTTTATTTCTGAAAATAAAGTACCATACAAAATGAAAAAAAAAAGAAAAGATAAAGATAAATCTCTCCACAATCTACATTCTAAATACTGATTACTATCTTAAATATTTATTATCCATTTAATAATACAAAATTTAGCTGCACAAAGCTTTAAACTTTTTTGAGGATAAATGGCAGATACAGAGATTTAACATTTGATGTACGCAACTGTGGGGGTGGGTCAAACCTTGTAGGTTATGAGCTACACGTGGGTGAGAGAGTTCAAACTTGGGTCATAAATCATAATGGCTGGGCTTGGCCTTTTTGTCTATTTTGAGAAGGTCGTCATTTGTTTTTAAAGAATTACATTTGTTTGATCTAATTGTCAACTCCAGCCCATATCAATAACTAATAGTAAAAATAAGTTTTTATAAGTTATTGGGTAATAGTTTAAAAACTTAATGAAAAAGGTTTTAAAAACTAAATGAAAGCTTACAGCGCCACATGGCAGGACCTCGTGCATTCCCATATGAGGTCTCTACTTATATATATATATATATATATATATATACATATATATATATATATATATATTATTTTAGGCGTTTTATGATGAGAATGCACTCTTTTTTTCCTCGGAGAAATTTTGTTTTTGTGGTGGGGCCACTTTGTTGCCAAGAAAACAAAGGAAATGAGAGAGAGAGAGAGAGAAAGAGAGAGAGAGAAATATATTTTTTATTTTTTTATTTTCATAGTTAGTCACGTAAGCATTTTCCATCTATCACTTATAGATGGAGATTATTTTGCCACAATAACAAAATCCTAAGGACTAAACTGACACATAAATGTTGGGACCAAATTAACACATATTCTAAACGTTAGGGATCAAATACATATTTTACCCTTGAAACTTTGAATGGTTAATTCTTGAGATTTTATAAAGTCAGTTGATTGTAGATTTGTAGTGTAGTGTTTTGTGCATATTTCTATTTTTAACAAAAATAATTAGTATCTTTTATAGATGATTATTAAACATAAAATAAGATGATAAATAGTTAAATACAACTTTTATTTTATATGTCGAATTTTAACAGGTGCATATTGCACCCATTAAGATAGCAATAAATACAAATTTTGTCAATCTATTCCAAAAAAAGAGTGCCACTTTTAAAATGTTCACAAGAAGTTAACATTTTTTTTAATGAAACCAATTGACCTTTGTTCCATTTCCCTCCCCGTCAAAACAATTTTTTTGTCTACTTCTATGAGCACATTTTTCTCTTTATTTATTTATTTATTTTTTGTAAAGATATTAAATTCAGTTTGAATTTTTATTCTATATATATACTAAATAAAAGAAATGATTTATTAATTTTTACCATCTCCAATAAAAATAATGATTTATTACTAAAAGAAAAGAACGGTATTAAATTTTTCTGTAAAAATATAAATATATTTTTAATTGTTAAATCTATGATAAAAAAATAGATTTTTATTTTTGTTTTTTTGGTTTTTTTTTGTTTGTTTATACCTCATCCCCTTGAACCCCAAGTCCTATTTCCATCAATCGACATGAGTGATGATAGCTCTCTAGAATAATAAATATTTGCTAGCTCCTTTTGGAAAT
>JARYZH020003353.1:0-11259 GCA_030021035.2 Notholithocarpus densiflorus | reverse complement strand
AGTAGAATAAGCAATGTAGTGTGTGGACCATGTCAGCTTGGGAAACAGACGAAAGCTAAGCATCATTAGGGAGCTTGTCGAAGATGGTACTCTCACTCTTGAGTTTATTCGCACTGATGATCAAAAGGCTGATTTGTTCACCAAACCTCTTGACAGCAAACGTTTTGAATTCCTTCGTCAAAACATTGGTATTATCTCCATGGATTGATCTCTTTCTCTCCTCCTTCTTCCTCATGCATTTGCATCTAGTTTTATGCTTTGCTTTATTTAACATGTTTTTGTTTGTATGTTTTCAGTTTTGTTTTATTTTTTTTTTCATAAAAATAAAAAAATTTTGAAAAATAAAAAAAATACAAAAACAGTGTGTGTTTGTGTACATTGGTACTTGTGTACCTTGGATGGCCATTGAAGCAAAGTTTTTTAAACTTTGTATCTCTTGTAGCTTAGATGAGTATGTCTATGCACAACTAAGCAAGTGAGCTTTGTGGCTCGTGTTTGTGATGAGTAAGATTA
Source organism: Notholithocarpus densiflorus (assembly GCA_030021035.2). NCBI lineage: Eukaryota > Viridiplantae > Streptophyta > Magnoliopsida > Fagales > Fagaceae > Notholithocarpus > Notholithocarpus densiflorus. The sequence goes on along the minus strand of JARYZH020003353.1, from coordinate 10,746 downwards.
AGTAGTCTCTTGTACTTAACACTTGTACCACTCCTTTTGACGGGAAGGACTAGAAAATTCTAAGAGAAATGCATAAATAACCATCTCACCACTGTTGCCCGCCAATCATAAATGACATTTGTGTGCTTCGGCATAGCAAAATTGGAATGTCAAATGCTTAACATAATTGAGTATTTCTTTTCTATCTCTTATATGCCCATGCATGATTTGCTTAAAAAGAAAATATGCAAAGAAAAATAAAAAGCAAAAAGATCAAAATGCTTTATATATGATTGCAAGCATGTATTCTAGGAGATGTGGGAGTTATAGGATATACCTTGAAGGTGATAGTCCCCATCAAATAGTTATGATTGTATGTGAGTTAAAGTGATTTTCTCATATCTCAAATCATCATAACATGTATACACTTATGCAATCTTGCGATGTTTTTTACACACAACACGTAAATATTCTTTGCTACTCTTGATACATGTGCAGGTACAATGTGATTTGGCCATCACAAGGTTTTACGTGTTAATGTATGCTCACTAAACTGTCTTGACTTATTTTTGAAATATAAAATTGGTTAGATCTGTTTAGTGTGTGTGTGTGTTTTTGGGATCCATGTGCTTAAAATTGCTGTTGAGAGATGTTTTTGAGAGGTTTATATGGTGTTTGGATCATTGGTTGAGTTGCATGCTTGATTGCATTCATATTTGTTTTTTTTCCTTCTTGAAAAAACCGTTTTTATGCAACCTTGACACCTCTTCGACACCTGGCCTATCTGTCGAGATCTTAAACTATTTCTTATCGCAATCTTGATAGCTGTCTCGACAGCTGATGGATAGAACGAGAAAGTTCTTGGACCCTCAATAGCTTATCGACAGCTGGTGGATCGATCGAGCTTCTTTGATCGTGTCTGATGAATTCTTCCTCGACACCTCTCGACAGCTGCATCTGTCGACGTTCTATTTTCTCGACACCTATCTCGATACCTCTCAACATCTCTATCTGTCAAGAATTACTGAACCTCTATATATAGGTTCTGTGCGATTCGGACTTCATTTTCTCGATCTCTCTTGATCTGTCCGTGACTGTTCATCTCCCAAACACTCTTCTCTCTCCCTTAAACCTCTTCCTCAAGCATTTTTCGAGCTTAATCAAGTTTTTCTTCACTTGGTAAGTCTCTAATCCCTCTTTTTCATTCTTTAAAACCTAAGTTCTTGGGATTTTTGCAAAATTTGGGGTTTTCCAAAATCAAAGAGGTTTTTGTGCAATTTTTGGGATGGGTTTTGAAGATTTAATCTTAAAATCTTCATACATTGCATTTCATGTGCATTATAACTGTATTTTCATGCATTTAGTTGTGTGTTATACATGTTGAACTATTTGTGTGCTGGTAGGTTTGGATTGGGCTGAGCCTATGATGATATTACTGTTGCATGTCACATGCTCATGCATTTTCAAGCATACGTACCTTACATTCAGTATATTTCTATATATTTGAACTGTTTGGAGCTTTTCTGAGTGTCTCTTTCTTCCCCCTCACTCTCTAGTTTACGTTAGTGCGTCAATGGAACCAAAACGTAAGTCTGCTCCATCCCAGAACCCTTTACGTTCTAGGACATCCACTTCATCTTCTGATCCTACTCCTTCTCATATTCGATTCCGTGATGAGGATGCTTGGAAGGACTTCTCGGAGAACTTTTCTCGATGAGGTGTTCATTCGGAACGCCGAGTCATTTTGGTGGACTTCGCCGACACTAACATACCCGATGTAATTCATAGTCGGGGTTGGGAGTCATTGTGTGACGTCCTGGTCATATATCCTTCCGTGCTGATTCAGGAGTTTTACTCCAACATGCATGGAATTGATTCTTCAGTACCTCTCTTTCATACTCGCGTTCGAGGTACACGCATTGTTGTCACACCGGAGTTGGTATCTGATGTGCTTCGTGTCCCGAAGGTAGAGCATCCTGACTACCCCGGTTGTGAGCGTCTGAGGATTGTGTCCAAAGACGAGATGATCTCTGCTTTTTGTGAGCGTCCCGCTGATTGGGGTGATCGTCAGTTTACACCATGTAAGGCCTTTGCTAAAGGTCCTAGATTTATGAACATGGTGATGACCTTTGTTTTGCACCCATTCTCTTCCTATAACTCTATCACAGAGCGTCGTGCTCGATTTTTGCTTTCTTTGTTAGAGCACCTCACTATAGATTTTCCTTCACATTTTATTCTTTCCATTATAGATGTGTATAAAGATACAGCTACCCGTGATAAGCTCATTTTCCCTTTAGCTATCACGCGGATTTTATGCCATTTTTCTGTTCCTTTTCCCTCTTCCGACCACTTCCCCGTTATGTGTGCCATTGACTACGCTACCGTTAAACAGAGCGAGGAGCAGTTTCGATCGAGGCGGTTCGGTACGGTAGCTCCTCCCACTTCTTCTGCTCCATCCACATATGCTCCTCCCTCTTCTATGAGTGGAGTAACTCTAGAGGACATCATGGCGCAGCTTCAGCGCATAGATGCTAGCCTCGACACTCTCAGTGATGAGTTGTGTCAGGTGAACACCCGTGTTGGATGCATTGCTCGACGCCAGGCTGAGATGGGTGGTTATACCATGCCTTCCACTCCTGAGGCCCCTGCGGATGAGAGTGATGTTGATGATGATGATGATACTGATTTTGATGATGAGGATGATGGCGATGCTAGCTCACCCAACGATGACGAGATGTCTACTTGACACTCTTACCTTTTGTCACTCGTAACAAAAAGGAGGAATAGTTTTGGTTATGAGAGTAGTCATACTTAAGGGGAGGGTTAGCATAGGAGATTTTTGTTAGGGGGAGAGTGCATATTGAGGGATGTAGTAAGGATTACATGTATCTTTTCTCTTCTTTCTTTTATAGATACATTGTTCTTGTACCTTAGGTCTTGTGACCATTATTGACATACATTATACTTATTCTTCTCTATATGTGGATGTATGTTTTTCTTTCACCTATCTCCACATGTGTTGTTTCTATTCTATCTGTATACACGTGCTTCTTATTACTTGTATGTAATCTATTATTTCTGTTTCACACAAAGATGCCTTGATGAGTTTTATTTAAAAAGTGTTTTAGAAATACCAGTTGTCAAAGTCTTCTTGCCATAAACTCTCTTCTTGCAAAGTTTTTCAAGAGTTTTTGTTAGGATAGATTTTATTGTATTCAACAAGTGAATACAAGTTGAGTGATTTATGACTTCTCTCATAAGTTCATTTGTTTGTTGTGGTTTTGTCAAAGATTGCCAAAGGGGGAGATTGTTAGGACATATGTGATTCACTTGTTAGGAACATATGTCACCATTTTATGTAATTGGCTTATCCTTTGACAAAACACACTTTACTTGTATTTGGGTAGATCTAGGGTGTGTTTAATACTTCAAGAAACTTTGTTTCAAGATCAAGTGTTGAAGCCATGCAAGTCTGTCCAAGATTCAAGCTGAAAAGTGCCTGTCATTAAAGCTCGACACCTAGCTCGACATCTAGCCATCTATCGAGCTTAAAAGAGCTATTCAGCCCCGTGGCTCGATAGCAGCTCGACAGATAGGGTATCTATCGAGGTTTAAGAAAAACAGATTTTCTGTTCTGTTTTCTTGGAATCCGTGAATGTGTCTTTGGGCCTTCTTTTCTCACAACCCTAGACATATAAAAGGATTATTTTACGGGTCGTCAAAGGTGACATAAATTGCACAAGTGTTGAGCAAAGTTTGTTCAAGCAAATTGTGACCAGAGACAGAATTTTCCCTAGTTCATCATTCTTGTGAAAAAGTTGTTGTGTTTGTACACCGTTGGGTTTTGTGACCGAGCATCTTCTTAATCTTCATCATTGGGATGAACTAAAGAACTTTGTAGCCAACAACCTTCTCTAGTTGGTGATTGAAGTCGCGTACTCGGATCCGCGCAATTGGTTAGTCACGTACTTGGGAGCCATGCATCTAAAGGGGATATTGTCACTACAGAACAAGTCCAATTGGGTATTGGGGTAAGGGTTCAATTTTAGGTTCGTATAAGGTACTGGGATTCCTTTACTTGTAACCGCTTGTTGTGATAATAGTGGAATTTCGGGAGTGGTGATCTGAAAATCACCCGATGGGGTTTTTGCCGTGTAGGTTTTCCCCATTCGTAAACAAATCACCGTGTTGATTTATTTTCTGCTGCATACTTAGTTTAATTGGTGATTTGTTTGTGCTACCACGCGTTTGCATGATTAATTTGATTAATTAATAAATTTGGTTAATTAATAAATTAATTCATCACTAGGGGTCAATTCATTTTTGGCCTATCATCCACAAGTGGACGGGTTTATTACAAAGTCCACAAGTGGACGAGTTCATCTCATTGGGATGCCTTAAAATTATTAAGTCCACTAGTGGACGGGTTTATTACAAAGTCCACAAGTGGACGGATTCATCCCATAAGGATGCTTTGAAATTACTTAAGTCCACAAGTGGACGAGTTCATCCTATGAGGATGCTTTGAAATTACTTAAGTCCACAAGTGGATGAGTTCATTATTGAGTCCACAAGTGGACGAGTTCATCCCATGAGGATGCCTTAAAATGATCAAGTCCACAAGTGGAAGAGTTTATTATTAAGTCCACAAGTGGACAGATTTATTATTAGGTCCTCAAATAGAACTAGTTCATTGTCATGCCTAAAGGAGGACGAGTCCACCAAAGCAGACGGGTTCATCCTAGTTATTTACCAAATCCTTTAAGGGACAAGTACATACTAACATATAGGCATAAGAATGGATGGACATATGCATATCAACAAATAAAGATCAACACACATGCTAAAAGCGACGGATATAAAGTAATAAAAATATACCATAAATAAAGTAAAATATTCACAAACAAGGCCCAAAAAACTAAAGGGAACTTAATATTTTCTGGAAATTGGACGAAATACATAACAAATTATCCTTAAAAATAAAAAAGCTAAACTAAAGGGTCCTAGATGTCCTGAACTGGAGGGTTCTCATCATCTTTGGAAGGAGGATCCTGGCGTCCTGAGTAGAAGGGTTTTCAGCATCTTGAGGAGCTTCAGTGGACGAGATCAAAGGAGTGACGGGCTTTTCCACAGCAGGTTAAGCAAGAACAACACCATCATTTTTTGGATCTCGCTCTGACTGGGTGGAGTCGTCGGTGTCCTCAAAGATGGTGTCACCAGCAGGAGTTGACAGTAGAGGGTCATCTATGGTGACCTTGGATAGATCTAAGTGTGGGTAGATGGACTTGACCTGCTTTAGGCAATCCTCAAACCCGTCACCATAGTAGACAGCACAGGTGTCAATGAAAGGCTGTGAAGCCTTGAATATTGTTACGACGTCAGCCCTGGCCATCTCTACCTGCCAGCAAAGAGCCACCAGCTCTTTTTTCAAGGTCGCCTTGGCCTCTTGCTCCTTTTCCCGTTGACGGGTCTCTTCCTTCAACTTCTCGTTCAACTCCGTCACCTCCTTGTTGAGAGTACGGAGGGCGTCCTTGTATTGATCCTGTTCTTTGGTCAAGGTTTAATTACACTTCCTAAGATGGCTGATTACCCCCTCCTCAGCAACGCACCTATCTTGGAGTGCCTTCATGCGCACCAGTGCCTGAAAATGAATTACAAACCGTTAGTTGACGAATAAAAATTAAAGTAAAATTTTCTAGGAGAAGAACATACCCTGGAGAGGTCAAAAAGACCTGATGCTCCCAGGTCCTCTGTCTCCTTCTCGGCACAAGGATCCAAGTCCGTCCCTTTGATGATTGATTCAACCATCTCGACGGCATATCCTTTGTGCGTAAGAAGACGACGGGTTCCCTGGGTGACAGGGCCCGACGCCGTCATTAAGCCTTTGCCAGCTTCATGGCTCGGCTTGAGAGGCGACGGCTTCTTGGGCTGCTTCTCCCCAGGGGTGACTGATGCTTTCTTAGAAGGATAGTCGTCCTTCCCGTCAGTTTTCCTTTTAAGTGCCCCCTTCCCAATGACCTTAGGGGCTGATGAGGACACTCCTTCCTTCCCCTTCTCCTTCTTCTCCTCCTTCTTACGCGCTGCAGCTGACGCCTTCACCGATGCCCTCATTCTGGCTGCCTCCATTTCAGTAAAGGACAAAGGACGGGAGTTAAACACAGACGACAAGGAAACGACGGAAAGAAATAGGTAATGAAGGAAGAACTTACGCCGACTAGTGTAACTATTCAGCCTACGTGCTGCAGGCGTTGGCTCTGGACTACCACAATAGGCGTGCAGAGTATCAAGAGTGATCAGGTCCCTGCACTTTCGTTCCTCGAATGGAATCTCAAGAACCTGACGTATAAAATCCTCCTGCTCGTCAGTTATGCGCGGACGAACACTAGTTGAAAAAGAGGAACGATGACTTTAAATACTTAACAAATAAAAAAAAAAAAAAAAAAAAAAAAAAAAAAAAAAAAAAAAAAAAACTGACGACATTAAACCTGAATCTTTGACAATACCCCAAGTATTGTCGAAGCCATGGGGTATTGTAACCTATTCCTCTAGATGGCATACCCAATCCATCCCCTGAACGAAGAAATATCTGCCCTTCCAATTCCTATTGGAATCAAGCATATTCGACACAAGCCTAAGCTCTTTCTTACGTGCAGCAAAGTGGTATATCCCTTGGGACGAGATGATGTGCTAGGGTCTATAGCACGAAAAGAACTCGTCCAGCGAAAGCTGACAGTTCCCACCACTAAGACGATCTCATAGGATCTCAGCTCCAATGAATATCCTCCAAGCATTGGGAGCAACCTGGCTGACGGATAATCCAAGAAAATCGGCCAACTGACGGTGCAATGCTGTCAGTGGCAATCTCAGTCCTGCCGCGAACATTGGATCGTACATGCCGACGTCCGTGGTCTTCCTCGAGTAGAACTTCTCAAACTTCCTTGGTTAGGAATTTGATAACGGTCCCTTAAATTCTTAAAGATGTTGGCCGTCATCTTCGGCTTAAAGTCATTGACAGTCCACATTTTAGGGAGAATAAATGGATGAGTGTGGCCATCCCCGGGGCTTCCTAAACTTCCTTCTTCAAAGGTTCCCCCGTCAACTTCACCCTCGTCCCCGTCATCCTCTCCCACCTTTCCTCCCACATCACCCTCGTCCTCACCCTCGTCTTTCTCTTCTTCCTCACCTTACCCTCCATCATAACTTTCCACTTCGTCATCAGGAGAATGGGCGGACGTTTCCCTCTCTAACAACCAAGAAAAGCCCTCCTCGGGCTTATGACATGATTGGAAGACTTCGTCGTAGCCTGCTCCCTCACGGATTGACGACTATTCACTCATCGCTTCTCTAGACATCTATTCACCTACAAGTGACAGAGGTATTCTAAGAACCTAAGTTGACGGTCTCTCTAAAGAAGCAAAAATGGTATCATGGGTCTTTAAAAATAGCTCAGCGGCTTGGGGTGACGAGACCACAATAGTTGGGACATGACCAAGCCTCAATGACATGATAGGTCCGTATGTTTTTGCTAAGCTTTGGAGGGCAAGGTGTGGGAGGTCACCTAGCATGTGAAGGTTACCGATAATTGGTAAGGCCCAAGGACCTGGTGGGAGTTTACGCTCATTTTTTGGGCGTAATAGGATGTGTATGAATGTCCATACGCATCCAAGGAGTAGTAAGAGAATGGTTAATGTTAATGGATACATTGGGACTGTTGGGAATGGGCAAGAGTGTTTGGGGATTATAAACTCTTTTGAGTTTGGAAAATCCAAACCATGACACGACTTTTGGGGCAGAAAATTTGTTACATGACGTTGCATGAGACATGAAAAGTCATCACTGGCTTCTCAGTTTTGTCAAAATGTTTACAATTCCAATTCTAAGATAACACGTCTCTAGGAAAGTATTTCTAACTGAAACCCCCAACCATTTTGGAAATATCTTTCACGACAAAATGTCTCCTAGCAGCCAGTAGACCAAATAATTTATACTTCAACTTAAAAGCTAGACTAATACTTTGGTTGGGTAGAAAAAAGGTATGTTGAAAATGAGTTAGAGATAACAACTTTGGAGAACTCCAATTAACAACTTTGGACCACACTACTTACAGAGAAAATTCTGAATTTTTAAGGTGGCCGCAGCTGAAATTGACTTGAAATGTAAAGCCTAAAAAGAAAAGTCAGAAGTATTGATTTTTTCCTTTTTGGATACTATGAGCAATAAATCAATGGCTGGAATTTCCAAATGGGGGACAAAGTTCAGTAAATAGAAACAAATACAAACCTGTAGATCTAGTGCCCCAAGGTAAGGAACATAATCTGCTAGATTGAAAGCCCCCGCCAAGCAAAAGGTCTCCTCAATAATCCCCTTCAAGTCGAATCTGTCATGTGTCTCATCTAATTTTTTAATTTTTGTGACAAGTGAATTATTAGGTGTAAAAACCAAAGAGTTTAGATTCAATTAGATTTTAAATATATATATATATATAGCCAAAACTGAGAGAAAATCCAATTAAATTCTATATTAGAGTCTAATTTTGAGCCACGTGTCTTATTTAATTTTTAAATTTGTGTGTCAAGTGAATTATTAGGTGCAAAAAAAAGGTGTTTAGTTAATTTTTGGAATACTGTTGTGAAATCTATTTTATTATTATTTGTTATATTATATCCATTAAATCTTAATAATAGTTTCTATTTAAAGGAGGAGATACAAAGTTTGATTCAAAATAGTAGCATGATTTATTAATTTAAAAATTAAATTATAAAGTAAAAATACATGAATGAAATATGTGTTAAATTATCCATCTGTTGTTTTCAGATTTCCACAAGGTTTAATGAATCTAATTTGTATGAGTTTCTAAATGAAAATCGTTCTTTATAATTAAACCAAATAGAATTTGGCTATGGAAGTGGGCAACAATTAAGAGCTAGTCAATAAAAAAATTCGTAAAGATTAAAGACTTGTAAAAAGTTAATTCAGTGCTTATTTTTTATGATTTTCATGAGCTTTCCAATTTGAGATTTGGCTTTTGCTTTGAAGTTTGAAGTATGAACCGCTAAGTGTGACACTTTTGGATCAACAACACTACTTACAGAGAAAATTCTGAATTTTTAAGGTGGCCGCAGCTGAAATTGATTTGAAATGTAAAGCCTAAAAAGAAAAGTTAGAAGTATTGATTTTTTCCTTTTTGGATACTATGAGCAATAAATCAATGGCTGAAATTTCCAAATGGGGGACAAAGTTCAGTAAATAGAAACATATACAAACCTGTAGATCTAGTGCCCCAAGGTAAGGAACATAATCTGCTAGATTGAAAGACCCCGCCAAGCAAAAGGTCTCCTCAATAATGGCCTTCAAGTCGAATCTGTCATGTGTCTCATCTAAGTTTTTAATTTTTGTGACAAGTGAATTATTAGGTGTAAAAACCAAAGAGTTTAGATTCAATTAGATTTTAAATATATATATATATATAGCCAAAACTGAGAGAAAATCCAATTAAATTCTATATTAGAGTCTAATTTTGAGCCACGTGTCTTATTTAATTTTTAAATTTGTGTGTCAAGTGAATTATTAGGTGCAAAAAAAAGGTGTTTAGTTAATTTTTGGAATACTATTGTGAATTCTATTTTATTATTATTTGTTATATTATATCCATTAAATCTTAATAATAGTTTCTATTTAAAGGAGGAGATACAAAGTTTGATTCAAAATAGTAGCATGATTTATTAATTTAAAAATTAAATTATAAAGTTAAAATACATGAATGAAATATGTGTTAAATTATCCATCTGTTGTTTTCAGATTTCCACAAGGTTTAATGAATCTAATTTGTATGAGTTTCTAAATGAAAATCGTTCTTTATAATTAACCTAAATAGAATTTGGCTATGGAAGTGGGCAACAATTAAGAGCTAGTCAATAAAAAAAGTCGTAAAGATTAAAGACTTTTAAAAAGTTAATTCAATGCTTATTTTTTATGATTTTCATGAGCTTTCCAGTTTGAGATTTGGCTTTTGCTTTGAAGTTTGAAGTATGAACCGCTAAGTGTGACACTTTTGGATCAACAACACTACTTACAGAGAAAATTCTGAATTTTTAAGGTGGCCGCAGCTGAAATTGACTTGAAATGTAAAGCCTAAAAAGAAAAGTCAGAAGTATTGATTTTTTCCTTTTTAGATACTACGAGCAATAAATCAATGGCTGGGATTTCCAAATGGAGGACAAAGTTCAGTAAATAGAAACAAATACAAACCTATAGATCTAGTGCCCCATGGTAAGGAACATAATCTACTAGATTGAAAGCCCCCGCCAAGCAAAAGGTCTCCTCAATAATCCCCTTCAAGTCGAATCTGTCATGTGTCTCATCTAATTTTTTAATTTTTGTGGCAAGTGAATTATTGGGTGCAAAAACCGAAGAGTCTAGATCCAATTAGATTTTATATATATATATATATTTATATAATTGTGATTAGTTTTAAATGTACCCGTGCATATACACGGGGTTACACACTAGTTAATATAACATATAGAAACACCACTCAATTCAAATGGCTTAAGTCCAATAGATATGAGATCAACTATATTAAATTAACAACTCATTTTTCTCTTCATTGTTCAATATTGGACTTATACCCAACAATCTCACTCTCATGTGTGAGTATCTGCCTCTGTGTGGGTTTCAAAACATTTTTGTGGGCCGTGAACAAGTCTTATTCGCTCCCCCTTACCTTATGAGTATCTTTTCTTATCAACGTGTCATCCATGGGCTTCT
>JARYZH020003352.1:0-11262 GCA_030021035.2 Notholithocarpus densiflorus | reverse complement strand
TGATCTCCCATTTGATTGATTTATTTCAAATTTGCTAGGATCAAAATAAGTTTTTTCTAAAATTTAAGATTAACAAATTTCTACTTTTGTTATTAGGCTTATTAATTTTTATTTTCCAGATTTTAGATCAAATTAGTTTATTACTGCGTTTTTTTTTTTTTTTAATGATTAAAAATGCCAAGATATTGTTTAGAGGACCATATTCAAACTTGTGGGCTTCAAAAACTCAATAAAAGAAACACAACCTGATTTAAAAACGGTTTAATCCCTAGGTAATTGACTTGCACAATTTATTTATCATAAGAACATGATGGAAATTCCATAATGGGAAGCTCAAACAATTGACTTAACAAAGCAAGATTACAAAATCAAAAGCCGAGTAACACAACTCGCTTTTCCAAGGTGTAGGGAGTTAGCATGAAAAGAAAAATACAATATATCTCACACACTCTCTCTCTTCTCTCGCTTTTCCACGACAATTTTATATGAGAGAGGGAGAGGGTAATTGCACCCGTACAATTACTGATCTCAATCATTGAATGATCACATTCTATCTTCTTTTTTTTATGGAAGTGAAAATACTTGGGCTGGAGAGAGAGAGAGAGAGAGATATATATATATATATATGTTGGGAAATTTAGACCCTAGTTGATAGAATTAACAAGTTTTAAACCCAAGTTATTAATTAGATTAATTATGAATAAACCTTGTTAAAACAAACAAACATCAATATCATGTCAAAAATAAATGCAGCGGAAAAGTAAATAAGACAAGATATGATGACCTAGGAAAACCAATGAAACAAACTAGTTTCACAGTAAAAAACCTGGGGGGAAACCTTCCCGAAAAGCAATCCACTATAATAAAAGGAGTTTCAGATCTAGTACAAAACTTTTGTCCCTAGACTCTACAATCCCTGTAGATGAACTCACAGCAGAAACCTTCTACCGCTTCAGAACCTCTAAACTCTTCAATATATGAACGCCACCCTTTTTGTTGATGCACGAATCCCAGTACGTGACTAACCAATTGCGCGGATCCAGTACGCGACTTCAATCACCAACTAGAAGAAGATGTTGGTTGCAAAGTTCTTCACTTCATCAACAATGAAGATCAAGAAGCACTTGGTTACAAAACCCTAAGTGCAAAGACGCAGTAGCTTCTTTTAGAGAGAATAAGGCATCGGTCACCTTTTGCATATGTTCTCCTTGTATTCTTTTATATGACGGCCTCTAAAATAAGTTTTATATATGTCTAGGGTTGTGAGAAAAGAAATCCTACACATACATGTCAGCATGGGCCGAAAATTAGATCTGGAAATCTGAATTTCGTAAAGCTCAGTAAATCTCGATCGATCAAGGAGGTGTCGAGCAGGTGTCGAGGAGACAGGAGATATCTCGATCGATCGACCAGCTATCGAGAAGCTATCGAGATTGTGATAAGAAACAGTTTAAGAGCTCGACAAATAGCCAGGTGTCGAGGAGGTGTCGAGCATCTATCGAGCTTTAAAATTCAGCACTTTCTCACTTGATTCTTGGACAGACTTGCATATTTTCAACACTTGATCTTGAAACACATTTTCTTGAAGTATTAAACACATCCTAGATCTACCCAAATATAAGTAAAGTGCGTTTTGTCAAATGATAAGCCAATTACATAAAATAGTGACATATGTTCCTAACAAGTGAATCACATATGTCCTAACAATCTCCCCCTTTGGCAATCTGTGACAAAACTACAACAAACAAATGAACATATGAGAGAAGTCATAAATCACTCAACTCATATTCGCTTGTTGAATACAATAAAATCTATCCTAACACAAACTCTTGAAAAACCTTGCAAGAAGAGAGTTTATGGTAAGTAAACTTTGACAACCTGTATTTCTAAAACACTTTAAACAAAAACTCATCAAGGCATCTTTGTGTGAAACAGAAATAATAGATTGCATACAAGTAGAAACATGTGTATAAAGATAGAAAAGAAACAACACATGTAAAGGTAGGTGAAGAAGACATACATCATCAAAGATAAGCACAATGTATGTAAACATGGTCACAAGACCGGTGTACAAGAAGAAGGAAGTAAGCACCCCCCCTAACAAGATGAAACACATCTCCCCCTTACAAAGGCATGTATTTCTCCCCTTAACATGTAGAATCTTAAAAAGAAACCACATATTCCACAAATTCTCCTCCTTTTTGTCATGATTGACAAAGGGTACAAGAAGCTAGAAAGCTTCACCCGAGAGACATAAAAAAATGATCAAGGATGATCAAGGGGGCACAAGGAATCTATAAAAATGCATGAATGTAATGAAACAAGATGTTATGGATGACAAGATAATAGAAGGATGCAAAACATGTGAAAAACAAATCTCTCAACAAGAAAAATGTTATGCACATAGATCCCAAAACACATACACACACTAAACAAGTATAACTAATTTTATATTTCAAAAACAAGTTAAGACAGTTTAGTGAGCATACATTAACACATGTAAAACTTGTGATGGCCAAATCACATTGTACCTGCACATGTATCAAAAGTAGCAAAGAATATTGCGTGTCATGTGTGAAGAACATCGCAAGATTGCAAATGTGTCACCATGTTATGATAATTTGAGATATGAGAAAATCACTTTAACTCACACACAATCATAACTGTTTGATGGGGATTATCACCTTTGAGGTACATCCTATAACTCCCACATCTCCTAGAATACACGTTTGCAATCATATTTAAAGTATTTTTGATATTTTTGCTTTTGATTTTTCTTTGCATATTTTTCTTTTAAGCATATCACACATGGGCATATAAGAGAGAGAAAAGAAATACCCAAAGATATTTGATATTCCAATTTTGCTATGCCTAAGCACACAAATGTCATTGACACTGCACTTTTACTATGCCGAAGCATACATGTGTCATATTATGATTGGCGGGCAATAGTGGTGAGATGGTTATTTATGCCTTTCTCTTAGAATTTTCTAATCATTCCCATCAAAAAGAGTGATACGAGTGTTAAGTACAAGAGACAACTTAATCTTACTCATCACAAACAAGAGCCACAAAGCTCACTTGCTTAGTTATGCATAGAGATGCTCATCTAAGCTACAAGAGATACAAAGTTTAGAAGACTTTGTTTCAATGGCCATCCAAGGTACACAAGTACCAATGTATACAAAACACACACTGTTTTTGTATTTTTTTGATTTTTATTTTTATTTTATTTTTATTTTAAAAACAAAACAAAATAAAAACTAAAAAACCAAATAAAAACAGACAAACAACATGAAAGCATGAAAGAAAGATGCATATGCATGAAGGCATGAAAGAAAGGTGCAGATGCATGAAAGCATGATTTCAAAAGCAGATAAGAAATCAAGCACAGAGAGTCATACTTTAGATAAAAAGAATTAAAGCAGAGGACAAACAGAGAAGACAATTAAGTCTTAGGCTCCTTTCTCACCCACACAACACGAGTCTTTGGCCGTAAAGATGAAAAGGCACGTGTCCTAGTATGTCTACTAAAGGACATAGAAGAATTAAAATTCTCCTGAAATTGAGTTAAAAAGCTCAAGACTTTTAATAACTCTCCAAACAAAGGTGTAGGTCCTTGAGAGGAAACCTGTAACTGTTTGGACAATTGCTTATAAGGATACAACCTAAAGCAATTAGGACGAATGTGTCTAGAAACACCACAATGGTGACAAACATGAGGTCTAATAAAGGATTTAGAATTAGTCAAATCAGTTTTGGATTTCATACCTTTATTACCTTTCTCAGATTGTGGCACAAAGACAGTCCTTGATCCAGAAGCCGTGGAAGAGGAAGGGCTGGAGGAAACAGCATATCCTAAGCCAGTCTTATCAGAACTAGGCTTTTGAGCACTCAAGACCTTATCAAGCTTTGCACTAGACATCCTCTCTATTTGAGTTCTAGCTTGACTAAGCTCAACTTCAAGATTCTTGACATTCTCTTCTAATGAGGTGTTCTCCACAACAAGAGTCTCAACTAACCTTGTAGTCTCATCTAGTTTGACTAACAAATCAGTTTTTTCAGTCTTTACCTCATTAAGCTCTTTTCTACAAAGATGAGAAGTCTTTTTCAGATTTTATGAATTTAGTGCATAGCTTATCATAGGCTTCCTGAATGGTCATCTTCTTGGGTACTTCATCATCAGAAGAATCCTCACTGTCATTAGCACTTTCCACAATCACATTATCGGTTGAGGCAACAAAGGCCATAACATGACTACATTCACCCACATACTCATCAGAATAGTCATTCTCAGTGTCACTTCAAGTAGCAACCAACTCTTTATCTTTTGACTCCTTGGCCTTTTCCTTCATGAGGTAGTTTGGGCACTCTATCCTTATATGACCAAAACCTTTGCACTCATGGAATTGGATGAGGGGCTTCTCATTCTTGCTCTTCCTTGAGGATTTAGATTTCCTCTGAGGTTTGGCCTTATCCTTTTTCCTGAACTGAAGAAGCTTGATAATCTCATCAGTTATGAAGGTTAAATCCTCATCCTTATCATCATTTTCATTTTCAGAGTCCTCAATCTCTTCCTCTATACCCTTAAGAGCCAAGTTTTTACTTTTTCCACATTTTCCCATTAAACCTAATCCCATCTCATAGGTTTGAAGATTCCCTACAAGCTCAGTCAAAGGAAGTTGATCAATGTCCTTCACTTCCTCAATGACAGTGATCTTGGCATGGAATCTTTCAGGTAAGGACCTAAGGATTTTTCTAACAATCTTGGATTCTGCTATAAATTCTCCAAGATTAAAGGCAAAATTCACAATATCCATGAGTTTGACAAAGAACTCATCAAAGGTCTCATCCTCCTTCATCCTTATTTCTTCAAAACCACTAGTGAGTCGTTGAAGCTTCACAGTCTTTACTGCCTGGATACCTTCATAGGTGGTCTCAAGAATAGTCCATGCTTCCTTGGCAACTTCTATGGATAATATCTTTTTGAATTCCTCATTGGTCACCCCACAAAACAAAGCATTCAAGGCCCTACTGTTGAAATTTGCCGCTATGATTGTTACATCATCCCAATCCATTAGTGCTTCCTTTGGCTTAATCCATCCAACTTCAACAACTTGCCATACCTGTTCACCTAGAGCTTGAAAAAATACTTTCATACGAACTTTCCAGTACGCATAATTAGTTCCATCAAATAAAGGAGGAATCAAAAGAGATTGTCCACGATCCATTACAACGGGGGTCAAGGATCACACTCAGGAAATTAATCCAATCAGAGTGTACCCGCTCTGATACCACTTGTTGGGAAATTTAGACCTCGGTTGATAGAATTAACAAGTTTTAAACCCAAGTTATTAATTAGATTAATTATGAAAAAACCTTGTTAAAACAAACAAACATCAATATCATGTCAACAAATAAATGCAGCGGAAAAGTAAATAAGACAAGATATGATGACCCAAGAAAACCAATGAAACAAACTAGTTTCACAGTAAAAAAACCTGGGGGGAAACCTTCCCGAAAAGCAATCCACTATAATAAAAGGAGTTTCAGATCTAGGACAAAACCTTTGTCCCTAGACTCTACAATCCACGTAGACGAACTCACAGCAGAAACCTTCTACCGCTTCAGAAACTCTGAACTTTTCAATATATGAACGCCACCCTTTTTGTTGATGCATGCATCAATGGGGCTATAGCTAAATTTCTTCGACTCACTGCTACATTAAATTGTTACATGTAGCAACTGCTATAGATAGTTGCCAAACATAAAAAATTGATTTTTTAAATACCTAAGCCCAACGTCTCTCTCTCCCTCTCTTCATTCTCCTCCCTTCTTTCTCTCTACTATTTCATGCCTCTCTCACTTGCAACATTTGCTGTGGGTTTCGCTAGCAGTGTTTGCCATGGGTCACTGCATTCAACGTGAGTAGTGGGTTTGGTTGAGTTTGGTTTGTGTGGTTTCGGGTTTGGTGGGTTTTAGGGTGATTAGTGGTGGAACGGTGGTATGGTTGTGGTATGGTCAGCGGTAGTGGTAGTGGATTTCGAATGTTGCTGTGGGTTTCGTTGTTTTGGCTATGGATTTGGTTGTGGCAGTGGGTTGTAGTTGTGATGGTAGATTGTCGTGACTGATTGTGGCCAGTGTTGATGGTTTTTTTTTTGTTTTTTTTTTTTTTGTTTTTGTTTTTTGTGGTGGATTGTGGTTGTTTGTTGCTGTCAGAGTGGTGGCGAAGATGATTGTGGCTTTGCTAAAGTTTTGGTAGTTTTTTGTTATTTTAATGAGTTATTTATATTATTTTAAATGAAATGGTAAAAAAATATAACCATTAATATTAGATGTATTTAAAATATAGTAAAAAAAGATATAACCATTAATATATTCTTCTAAAATATAAACGAATCTAGGAGCTAAAATAAGAATCTTGAAAAACCCAAGAAGATCAATTACACGTCATATTATTTGTTTAAAGAATTACAGGAGCGAAGCTCCTACATTCTGTCAATGATTTTTGTTGACCACCTTGACAGAAAAAGAAAGTTATCAGACACCGATACAAGCAGTTATCAACCAGCCTCACGTTTACAGATTCGGGTTGAAGCCCCATTAGAATTTTATAATTTTAATGATTTTAAATGTTTCCTAGTTAAATAAAATTTATAAAATGCAATCATTAACAAATACAATAATTGTAGGTTTTAAGTTGGATGTTGAAGGACTTAAACAAGTTAAATGCAATATTGTTAAAGAGTGCAGTGATCCACAATATTGTTATCAAGGTTATCAAAACCGGACCGGACCAGCCTATCGGACCGGATTACTCGTGAACCGGTCACAAATCCGGTTTTTTATATGTGAAAACCGGGCATTTAAATATTTTCAGTGAACCTCTTGAATCGGGGTTCAACCCGAAAAACCGGCCAAACCGTGGGCCAGTTCAACCAGTCAAAGAGTTGACTTTTATTTTTTTTTTAAATAGAGAAAAGGGAGCTATGTAGTTTAGAACTTAAGACCTATGCCTTATTTAAGACTCATGTCCAACTTCATGACCGACGCACCACACAGGTTGTTTGTGTACAACTATGTAGTATATTATATTTATTATAGATTTATGTCAGTTTAAAATTTTCAACTTATTCTATCACCTCTCTCTCAATTTATTAAATATTACTAAATTTATTTCCTTTGATTAATTCAATTTTGATTAAAGAATAATGCATTTGCATGTGAATTTACTAAAATAATCAAAAGTAATTTTTTTATTTATTCAAAATAATTTAGACTTGTAGGATTATTATGAAATATTTTTTTAATGCTTATTTATGTTGTACTATTTTATACTAACCTTATAATATCAATAAATTTTATTTTAAATTCTGTTTCATTTAGTTTTAGATATTTTTAGTCAATTTTGCTACTATTAACCTTATAATATCAATTATTTTATATTAACGGCTTCTCCCCACAAGTTTCTAGCCACATCCTTATTGTGCAACATGGCTCTAGCCATCTCCTAAATAACCATGTTCTTTCTTTCTACTACACCATTCTGCTGAGGACTAATAGGAGCAAAGAATTCTTGAGATATACCTGATCTTGTGCAAAAGGACTCCATATATGAGTTCTCGAATTCTTTACCATGGTCATTTCGAATTCGATCAATCTTCAAGCTCTTTTCATTCTACAATCTTGTGCACAAGGCTTCAATGTGCTCAGGAGCATCAGACTTGGATAGTAGGAGGATAACCCAAGTGTACCTAGTGAAGTCGTCTACCACAACCATGATGTATCTCTTACCACCAAGAGACTTGGTTCTAGTTGGACCCATAAGATCTAGATGTAGAAGCTCCAATAGTCTAGATGTAGCAGATATCTGAGTGCCCAGATGTTTAGCTTTCGTCTGTTTCCCAAACTGACATGGTCCACACACCACATTGCTCACTCTACTGAGCTTTGGTATCCCCAAGACTGATTCATGCTTAGATACAATTGAAAGATGTTTGTAACTAGCATGTCTCATCCTTTGGTGCCATAGATCTTTATTTGGTAAACGAATGCTATTGCACACAAGATCAGCATCAGGAACCAATCCATAACAATTATCTAGAGTGCAAACACCATTTATGAGTTTCTTTCCAGACTCATCCATGACAAAGCATTTTCCTTTTGAGAATAGTTCCATGAAGTCTTGATCACATATTTGACTTATGCTCAACAGGTTCACTCTCAGACCTTTTACATATAGAACATTTGTAATGTCCGGTAGTCCAGGTAGAGAGATGATTCCCATTCCTTTAATCTGTGATTTGCTTCCATCATCAAAAGTGACATTGCCACCTTTCTTAGACTCGAAAACCTTGAAGAGAGATCGGTCTCCAGTTATGTGTCTTGAGCAGTAGCTGTCAAGGTACCACAAACATGTGTCCATAACCTTAAATGCGGACTTCATCATGAAGCACACTTCGTGCTTAGATGACAGATTAGTGGGAATGGTGTTTTCTCTCATCTGCCTTTTATGAACTAAACCTTTAACCTTCACTCTTCTCAGACGAACTTCTTTGCACATTTTCATTTTGAGACAGTCTAGTTTCTTCTTTGTCAAACTGAGATCTTTTCCAATAGTCATCATAATAGAATTCAAATAACTTTTGGACTTGCATTTTCTGATACACACAAACAAGTAGAGATTAGAAAAACAAGATGTATTTGAAAACAAAGATCTCTTCAAGCTAGTTGTAGCCATGACAACAGGGGTCAATGGATCACACAGCAAAGATTAAAAACTAATCAGAGCGTGCCCGCTCTGATACCACTTGATAGGCCAAGAATGTATTGACCCCTTGTGAAGAATTAATTGATTAATTAGCCAAGTTTATTAATTAATCAAATTAACATGCAAAATGCGTGGTAGCACAAACAAATCACCAATAAACTAAAGTGCAGCGGAAAATAAATTTGACATGAGTGATTTGTTTTCGAATGGGGAAAACATACATGGCAAAAAATCCCACTTGGTGATTTTAAGGTCACCACCCCCGAGAATCTACTATTATCACAACAAGCGGTTACAAGTAAAGGAATCCCAGTACCTTATACTAACCTACAGTTGAACCCTTACTCCAATACCCAATTGGACTTGTTCTATAGTGACAATCTCTCATTTTCAATGCACGGCTCTCAGTACGTGACTAACCAATTGTGCAGATCCTAGTACGCGACTTGATCACCAACTTGAGAAGGATGTTGGCTGTAAAGTTCTTCAGTTCATTCAGACGATGAAGATCATGAAGTTGCTTGGTCACAAAACCCTACGGTGTACAAACACAGCAACTTCTTCAAGAGAAATAAGAACTAAGGCAAACTAGATTTCCGGTCACACTCTTCTTCACACTTTTGGAATTGTGCTCTTGTGCAAATTGTGTCACCTTTTACGGCCCTTAAAATAATCCTTATATATGTTTAGGGTTGTGAGAAAAGAAAGCCCAAACATACATTCACGGATTGGATGAAAATCAGCCTGAAAAACTAAACTTCATAAATCTCGATAGATACCCTATCTGTCGAGCAGTTGTCGAGCCACGGGCTAAAACAGCTCTCTTAACCTCGATAGATACTAGCTGTCGAGCTTTAATGAACAACACTTCCTCACTTGATTCTTGGATAGACTTGCAGGGTTTTAACACTTGAACTTGAAACATTGTTTCTTGAAGCATTAAACACATCCTAGATCTACCCAATTACAAGTAAAGTGTGTTTTGTCAAAAGATTAGCCAATTACATAAAAATGTTGGCATATGTTCCTAACATTGAATCACATATGTCCTAAAAAAAATGAGTAAAGAGAGAAAGAAAGGAAGAAACGTACCCGAGCAAGGTCAAAGAGGCCTGACGCCCTCAGCTCCTCCGTCGCTTGCTCAGCACAAGGGTCCACGTCCTTATCCTTGATGATGGACTCCATCACCTCGACGGCGTAGTCCTTGTGGGTAAGAAGACGGCAATCGGGTCCCTGACTAACGGGGCCTGATGTCGTCATTAGTCCCTTACCTGCCTCGTGGCTCGGCTTAGGAGGCGACGGCTTCTTAGGGAGCTTGTCCCCAAGAGTGACAGACACCTTCTTTGGAGGATGGTCGTCCTTCCCGTTAGCCTTCTTCTTGGGAGACCCTTTCCAGCGACCTTAGGGGTTGACGAGGACGCCCCCTCCCCCTTTGTTTTCTTTTCTTCTTCTTTCCTTCGAGCAGCAGCTGCCCGCACCTACGCCCTCTGCCTAGCTGCCTCCATTTTTGCAAAGGACAAGTGACGGGCATTAGGCCAAGTGACAACAAAAATAAAAACGACGGGAAAAAGTTAAAAATACTTACGACGACGGGAATAAGTATTTAGTCTACGAGCTGCCGGGGTTGGCTCCGGACCACCGCAGTATGTGTGCAGCGTATCGAGGGTGATTAAATCCCTCCACTTCCGCTGATCGAACGGGATTTCAAGGACCTGACAAATGAAGGCCTCCTGCACGTCAGTTATGATAGGACGAACACTGGCTGAAAAAGGGAAAACGACGACATTAGAGCACTTAACAAGTAAATTAAAAAGTTAAAGCAAAAACTGACGGTGCTAAACCTGAATCCTTGACAATACCCCAAGTATTGTCAAAACCATAGGGCATTGTAGCCCACTCCTCTGCTGGAAATTTCGGGTGTGTTTGTATAAGTTGATGGAAAACAGTGTTTTAAATTTAAAATGAGTTTTTGTAAAAAATAATATGAGGAGTTGTGGTTGTAAAACACAATTTTGGATTTTAAAAATGTTATTTTAATCTCCCAAAACGCCTAACCAAACAGACTCTTCGAGAGATCATGTTTCTATTGATTGTAGCACAATGGCGGCTCCATGATTATTATTTAGGGTGATCAATAAGAAACAAAAGGGAACTTGAATATATTGACATAACCAAAAAAAAAAAAAAAAAACCAAAATACATAAATTTTTACATTTGCTTTCTACGATATTTCATATTTTGCATTATCAATCCTACAAGCTATATCTCTTTCAATGTACATCGTCAAACAATCATTCATCCATTGATCTCCCATTTGGTTGATTTATTTCAAATTTGTTAAGATCTAAATGAGCTTTTTCTAAAATTTAAGATTAAAAATTTCAACTTTTGTTGTTAGGCTTATTAGTTTTTATTTTCCAAATTTTAGATCAAATTAGTTTATTGTTGGGTTTTTTTTTTAATGATTAAAAATGCCAAAATATTGTTCAGAT